>VWZV01007747.1:88678-241321 GCA_013397155.1 Irena cyanogastra
CCCCAAAAAAACAACAGCACTATAATTTCAGATAGGAAATCCCTTTTCCATCACTCCCAGGAAACTGCCTTCTACAATCCCTAAACGAAAAGCTTTCACTACTCCCACTGCTACAAACGCATGAAAGTATTTGGCTGGTGCTCAGTAACCATCTCCATCTTCCCCGGGTTTCTACCCAGTGTGCCCAGCCTCTTTCTGATCTCAGAACCACAAAGACACTGAATAACAAAGCCACCAAACAAACTGGATGGGAAGGGATCTCTGGAGGGCATCTGGTCTACCTCCCCCAAACCAACATCAGCTTTGGAGAAAGATCTTGAATAGGGAAAAAAGAGAGAGGAAGGGGGAAAGCTATGACGAAAAAAAAGGTAAGGAGAGAAAGGTTCAACAAATACAGAGAAAAAGATCACTTCCATTTCTATTCTTCTAAGAAACAAAAGGTTTAAACAGAAGAGCAAGAAAAATGTAAATATCAGTAGACTTTTTGTTAGCTCAAATTTTCTGACAGTTACATAGAACCTCTGGCCTGACAACCAGTCAGGCAGAGCCCTTCCAGTTCCCACAGCAGATGCTCTCCTTCTCTAACACACATTTAAGATTCTTAGAACCACTTCTGCTTATACATGGACAGCTTGCAGAAAGCACCACTGACTTTCCCCAGCATTCCGCTGCAGTTTTTTCCGTCTGGCAAGGTGTACCTTCATGGCTGCCTCTTGCATACCCTTTAACACGTTCACTTAGAAAGGCAGCTGTGAAGCTCAAGATTTCTGTTTGCACGCTGAACTCATCACACAAAGCAGAAAAGAGCACCATATGCTCTTATTTGCACAGCAGAATGGGAAATCTAAGGTGAGAAAGACACTTAAAGCAGTGATGCCTTGTTCAACCTAGAAATGAAACAACACACACTTCCAAGATAATATTGGTACGGCAGGTAATACAAAACTGGATCATTAATGAAGGTCTCCAGGGCCAGTTATAGAAATACACCCACAAAAGCCCACCCTCCACCCAAGGGGCTGCCTGCCATTTTATAAGTTTGGTAAATTAGCACAATTGACAGAAAAACATGAATTAGGAGCAGAAGTGGTGATGAAATTCACCCCCAGTCCAAGCTCCTTCTAAATTCTCCCTCCTTAGATGGGACTGTACTTTGTTGATGAAAATGTGTCTCAAAGAGGTGGTTTTTTGGCCTGGCTAGCCAGGGAGAACCAAGATAGAATATCTTGGAATATCTTTTGTCTTTCTGCCTAGGGAAAGGGCATGGAAAACTACTGGGAAAACTAGCCACTAACACAGTAGGTTACAAATATATATGTAAAGAATACAGGGAATATATATTGAAAAAAAGGTAAAAAGCAAAACAGCATCATTAAACAGACACAGATAGTTCAGCCTTGCAGGCCTGACTGCCATCCATGCAGAGCGCCAAAGCATGGCCTCTTCTGAATTTGATTCAATCTTTTATGAACATACTAATAGCCTAATGAATTGAGAATTAGGTTAAACCTTGTGTTGTCATGGGTTGAGCCTATAAGTGCAATCTCCACTTAAAAGTTTATTTTCTTATTTTGTGTTTCTTAAGGAAGACATTTTCCTTGGTACCAGCATGTCTCTGTCAACTCAAAGTTCCTTAATGGGTCTAAGGTTTCTGGGGAAAGGATGGGCAAAAAGCTCATTATACCTATTTGCAGTGGAAAAACAAACCATTTTAACGGAACTTATTTTGTAGCGTAAGTATAAATAAAAAACTGCCTGAGATTAAATTGCTGCAACACAATGACTATTCAGACTGCAGACTTCCTCATCAATCCATCATCAATGTCACTTTTTTATTGGAGAAATTCTGAGGAAGGTGCCTTCATGCACAGTGTGTCTCACACCTAGTCAGCCAGAAGTTCATTATGACAACACTTTCTAGTATGCCCCAAAATCCTCAGGCCTAGATAGGATCAGTAAATTACATTAACATCTTTTGAAAAAACCCTTCATTAATAATGTTAATAATTATAATTCTGTGGACAACAACATCTCTGGAAATGTATTACAAATGTGGTAAGAATTTACCCTGTTTGGACATGCCATGAAAAAAACAGGTTTCTTCCTTATGCAGTTGTTCTTCATGTGATCTAAGTTCATCTGGATATTTCTGTCAATGTGAAAAGTCTTCAAAAGGTTTGTAAATGTGAGGTGGTTATTTTTGCTCATAGAACCATTGGGTAAAACAAGAAAATTAATTCATTTTTTCCTCAAGACTTCTAAGAAGCATTTAACTTAATAAAAATATGATCTCGAGAAAAAACATAAACAAAAACAAAAGCAAAAACAAACAAAAAACCCCAACCAAATAAAAAAACCTGAAACAAAACAAACAAACAGAAACACAAAAATAAAAACAAAATCACATACAAAACACCAAAACACAACTCTTTGGAATATTATTACCTCTTCATATTATTTTTACTAGTTTTATTTCAAAAAGAGCCTTCTAAAGCTAAAAAAAAATAGTGAAGTTTAAAGTTTTGGGTATCCAAAGCTATTCTTTTTTTAAAGGTTAATTTCTTTATATTTTTATAAAGAAACATAAGAAACTGTGAGATAATAGGGATGCCAGACAAAGTCTGGGGATTAAGTTATTTTCCTTTCTCCTCTTACGTGAATAAATATTAGCCATCTAGAATATTCCCGTCAGCACATTGCACTGTCAGTTGTTAATAACAACATACCAATTAAAATACAAAGTCAATGGGAGACAAGAATCACCCCATGACTAGATTGTGAGGGGTTGCAGGATCAACCAGGTTAATCTGTGTTTGGAGCTTTCATAGAGCTAAGTGCTGGGCAAGTTCAGATGACACATGAGATAATTAAAAAACATTAGAAGGAGGGCTTCACATTTTTGTGTTTTGCAAGAAGCCTTAACGACACCCAGGGCATTAGAACATAGCGTGTATCTTGTTGAGAGAATACAAACTCAGTGCTACTACAAAATTGTTTGATTAGACTGTGGAGATGGGTGAAGAGAGAGAAGGGGGATTAATATTAGTTTTGCATTTTCTGCATAGCCTAAGGGAAATATAATTAAGTTAGGTTTATGTATATTTTTGAGACAGCATGTTCGTAGCTAAAGAAAATGTCTGCATTCTCAGGCAGTTAGGCAGGAAGAATGCTGATCCTCACTGTGCTTTCACCTAAATAAATAAATAAATAAATAAATAGGACCATAGAACTGATTTCCTAAAGGAAGCTGAGAACGGTCTGGATGAATTGTATGGTGAATAGCAGTTATAAATGCAAAATAATGAGAAGATAGCATCCTGGACTTAAATGACTTACGGGCAATGAGTGCAGGAAATCGATTGCACTCGCTGAAATGCATTGAGGTAATACTGAGAAGTGGGACTTCTACTAGAAAATTTTACAAAGTGCTTTGGACATTTAATGGTATGCATTTGTATGTAGATAATTATCTCCAAATTGGCACGGAGTCCCTGCTATAGGAGTAGCTCATGCCCTTGCTATTTTCTTCTCATCACACTAAAACACCTTGACAGGCCCAGCGTGAGAATAGTGCTGAGCGTACAGCAGAGACCTCATACCATCACAGCCTCGTGGAAAAGCACCCAAAAAGACAAAGGTGTGAAGGCACAGGATTAAAAATCCATGGATGCACGTCCCCTGTAGATACAGCTGGGTAAACCAAAGCTGCAACTGTCTCCAGGTACCTCCCCAGTAGCTAACAGGGACACCTCCCGGGCCTTTCCAGAGACCTGAAGTCCTGCAAAGGATTTGGCTCTTTTTCTGCTGGAAGGAAACATCTCTGAGACAGAGCGACCTTCCTAGGAAAAAAGTGGTGAAAACCTAGAGAAAATCTGTTAATTATCTGAGAGGAAGGCATGGAAAGATGCTTAGCAAAGGAGAAAGGGTGGATGTTGAGGAAAAGTGGTTTTTATTTAAAAGCATATACACACATGTATGTATGTATGCATGATAAAAATAAGATGATTGAGCTGAGAGGAGAATGAGACAACGGCAATTACATATTTGTGCACAGAAGGCAAATGAGAGAAAGATGTATGTTCATATGTCTGCTCAGTATGTTTTACCATGAATATTTTGAAAGGCAAAAAATGTAATTAAAGTCTAGACCCACTTAACTGGTTTTGTTGGACAAATGTTACAAATAATGTGTTGGAAACTAGAATAAGTTCTTTTTCTGAATTTCTTCGCTATTAGAAACAAATAATTGTTTTCTTTTTGCCATAATACTCTAAAGATAGGTGCAAAGGCAGCTTGCTTTGTTTATTCTGCAAAAACTTATAAATAGTCGCTTCTTGGTGAACATGGTGATCACAACTAAAATACGTGTCCCTATAGTCCTTGATCGAGGGATGATGGTTCTGTACATTTACCCAAGCGCCCCACCTCGACCAACACCTCAGTAGCTGTGGCAGATCCTGGGATATCCACTGAATTATGTTAACTACAAATGGGCAAAAATTTCAGCTTCTTTTACATCACTTGTTCAGGTTAATTCTCTGCAGATTACTCTCACATTCACAGGTAAATGGAAACAAACAAATTTCTGCTGTCTCAAGCAAATTGTGTTTAAGAGTGTTGTGAGGCAATGAGTCCAGACTTATAGACAGGAAATCCAATTAGTGGAATCAAAAAAAGGGCACTGTTTATCTGGGCTAAAAAAGAAATGTCATCCTATGTCATCCACACTAATCCACAGACCTTCCCTGTGCATGTAGGCTATTTTTTTTCTAATAGCAGCTCCAAAACTCACCTCTTCCTAATTTCTATTTCAAGGTCCTATCTTTATTCCTATTCTCATCTCCAGTGGCATACACCAGTGTCTCTTCTACCTAGGCCTTGTACTGCACAGATCTACTGGGATGCCACAGTGCTGTGTCCTAAGGTGTTTCCCACCTACTGCATCCGTGAGCGGGCTGATATTCCCGGATGGAACAGAAAAAATGTGAACGGTGTCTGGCTTCTGTCTTTGTCCAGTCACATTTCAACAGCTGGAGAATCAGAATCAGAAAGGTGCATTTGTGGCTTCTTCTTGGTTTTGCTGCCACTGCTCTCCCAGCTCATGGTATTTTGCTTCACAAACAGAACCAGTTATTTTTTACCTACTAAAACCCTGTATAAATACTGTAATTGCTAATCCTCGTATTTATGAAAAGAAAGAAGCCACTTAACCCTCAGAAGCTGACCCTTCTTGAACTTTTGCAGCTTGTGGGAGGCACCATGGGGGATGCTTATCCCAGTCCCACTTGTAGGCAGCTGGATGCATGGTCATTAAGTGTTTGGCCTCTACAACTTGCATTGCAAAGTTCTGCATTGTACTAGTGCTCTGAAATGTTTCATGTTAGTTGGTCAGAAAGCAAACTCCGTTTCTAAATCCTTTGCAGTTCCCTGGAGACAACACTTGCCTTATTTTTGCCAGTCTTTCTTGTATTCCCACAGGGTGAGAACAGAACAGCTTTATGGATAGCTGGGTCTTGATAGGACTAACTCAGAGCAGGCATGGTTTGTCCAAAAGAATCTGTGACATTTCCATGCCTTAACAGCAATTTGAATTACAGATTCATACAAGGCAGCCCATTGTCTCTGGTCTAGATTTTTATTTGCAATAAAGAGTCAACTTTTTTGAGTGAAGTATGCACAAAAATCTAGGAAGCAAATGGAGTAAAACAGGAGTTTGACCAATACGCAGATGACTTCAGATATCAATTCCAAATTTCATAGCCTAAACGTGTGTTTGCCATGGCACATCAGGCCTCTGAAACACATTGACAGGCTGCAATGACCAGCTCACTAAGCTGCTTCGAGTGTGTAGGAAGTGCATTTGCTCCCCTCTGCCCACTGCCTGCCTCCCAGCCTGTCCTGGGGTCTCCTTGAAATGAGCAGTCCAAGAGGTGCAGCACATGCACTGCAGACAGCAGGTAAGCCTAGCAATCATTTCGCAAACATAAATGTTGTTGTTCCCACTTCTGTCAAATTTAGGAGAAAATTTGGTGTTTTGGTTTTTTTTCTGATGTCTGTGAAATTCTCTTTCCCTTAAGGGAGAATGGGAGAGTAGCAGGAGAGCCAGACCATTTTTTGGCTCTGGTTACAGCCTCTTTCTCCCTGCAGGCAGCATAAAAATGCTAAGAACCTTCCACGTGGGTAGAGCAAAAGCTGTCATTTTGATTTCTCCTGGATGGGAAGCTCAATGCTCAGCAAAACACAGAGCTTCCCTGCAGCTAATCCCTCTCACCACTCTACACCATTGAAAAAAGGCTGCTGACACGCTTCCTGATGATGACAGATTTCTGGCCAAAGGAGATACTGATCCCAGCATCATGGCTAGCAGGAGAACTAAGACAGGGGCCATCATGGAGCCAGGGGTGATCTTTTCAGGGTGGCAAAAGATAAGTAATTCCATCAGGGATGCTAAATCTTGCCACCTCCACTATTATTTCAGGCTCTCCATATTCAGCAAAGGGCAACAGCACAACCCTGTGAGGAGACACAAACTCTTTAGAAAAGCACTTCAGAGGAAGACTCTTTGAAAGATGACTTCGTTGTTGTTCATATGCTATCACCCTGGCTGCTTCAGCACGGCTGGCTCTCACACAGCAGTTACATGGGAAATCAGCAAGCCACACACAGTGAGCCGACACACTAAATCATGAGATCATAGCAACCCAAGACTCTCCAGTCTCCCCTGGCTCAAGACACAGAGAGCCAAATACAGATCAGGTTCAGAGCCCACTCCTTGCTTCATGCAGCTGCCAAGGAAAATGTCTCTCACAGTCACTCATTTTCTAACTCGGGGGTGCACAGCAGGACCTCCCTTGAAGGCACACAGTCCTTACCACTGACAGATATTAACAGTGTTAAAAAGGTAGGTAGAAGAGGAGAATGAACCTCTTAATCTGTTGAACCTCTCAGCAATGTGATATTGCTTCACATTGGAAGAGTCTCATTCCACGTGTATTCACCTTCCTCCACAAAGTATAGAGTACCAGGATATTTATGTTCAGATTTCACTTGAAACAATAGGTTTCAAAACAAATTGGATTCTGCATTACATCTATTTTCCACTGAGAAGGAGAGGAAGACAATAAATTCAAAAATAAACCAAGAGTGACCCAGAGCACAAAAGAAAATTAAATCAGAGGGAGACCAGGGAAGGCTCATAATAAAAGTATATCCCTTTGAAGCCACCTTCACATACATACTTTTCCCTCTAGCGGCAGCCATTTTGCAGAGCTTTGTTAAAATTGCATCTCTGCAGAAAGGTTACTTAAAAGAGAGACATAATAGATTATTTAGGACCAATGAAAACAAATCTCCTATAAACAAGGGTGGTTTTCCTGGCCAGGCAGGAGTTCCTTAATTCCTTTCTAATGTGCATTCATCCACAGGGATGAGAGGGATCAAACTACAACAGAAGTCTGTGATGACGGTGCTGTCAACTCTCTTGGTAATGCTCTTCCAGTCAACAAACTAGTTAAAGAATGAAAGATACTGCTGCTGATGTTCTGCAATCCAGAACCAGGTGGCAACAAATGTCCTTTTTGAAGTGAGTAATGGGGCCACACTGAAAAAGTGCTTCAGTCAAATTTTGTGTTGTTGGTTTTGGGCAGCATTTCAGCAACTCAGACAGGAGAAGGAGTGGGAGGATGTGTGGTCTCTGTGGGCAACTTGCTGTCTGTGGGAATGAAGCAGAGCAGATGCAACCCTCATATGCAGCTGATCACACTTTCTGGCATGCTGAGATATTTGAATTGCAGATTTGTGGCTCTTCCTAATTTCTTGGGCTTTGTTGTTTGGCTGGTTTTTTATTTTAATTGAGGCATCAATTTTAAGGAGGCTTTTTTACTATTTTTTGTATAAACTATATAACAGTCATGAATGAGATGCAATTATACTACAGAAAAATGAGAATACTTCCTCTGCTTCCAAACATCAGTCAAAACTACAATTAGTTAGTTAAAGGGTAACCTGTTCTGATTTTCTTACTCTAGAAGGTTGTGTATGAAAGAATTTTACCTTGTTTCCAATGATTAAATGTTCCACCAGGTGTTGACAGCTATGGCCTTGGCTGTCCATAAACTAAATGTCTTCAAGAATTGTAGGAGCAATGAGGGAATCTCAGAACAGATAAAAGGGGATGTAATTAATTGTCTCTCAGTGTTCATGGGCTTTCTCTCAAAATAAATAGTTTTATTTGGCAATCAGCAGTTTCTCTCAGCTTGATATCTGGTCGCCAGACATCACAGCTGGCTGCCCCAAAACGGAGTCCTGACCCCTACAATGAGTGTACCAATAGCCTTCATCCTTGGAAGCTGGGTCCAGTCCTGCACACTACTGGATCACTAAGAGAAAACTCAGCCAGCCAGTATATAATTACAGATTTTTTTCCTTCACAGTTAAAAAAATCTCTAAGACAACTTCAAGTCCATTAGGGCTCCCCTGGGAACATGATGGACTGGAGCCCATAGGACACATGGTTTGACAGGTTTGCAGGAACACTTGGAAGACCTTCTGCACCTCTTCTTGGGAGCGTGAAGAGAGTGACCCAGAGTGGGAGACCAGTCCTTGTCATACCTGTGCCACATGCACACCTTCGGGCATGGGAAGGAGCTTGTGAATGGACAATATCCAAGAAGATGAAAGGAATGTGGTAAGGCAGTTCAGCATTTCATTCAGTGGTGTCTAGGATTGTTTGACTGCAGCAGGGTCACCAGCCTTAACTTGCCCTGGGGATGAAAACAGATTCTTTCGCTCAGAAGCCTGGGGTCAGAAAGGACCCATGGGCTTGCTGTTGACAAAGAGCGTTCCTATCTGAAGAACATAATAAAAATATCCCAGATAAAAAAATTTCTGACAAGATGGAAAATTTATTTAAAAACAAAAAGAAAAGGGGAAAGAGAAAAAAAAACCCCACCTACAGAGCATCCGTTATGGATCAAGCTGAATAACAGAAGCATCAAAACTAAACTCTAAATCTGACATTGATGTTCAAGACAATACCCATTACTGAAAATATATTTGTTGTTCTGCTAAACTGGGACACTGCATCTTTGAAAGGAAACCTCTCTTTGTTGGAATTTCTGCATTTTGCAAGAACTCTTTCTAAAATCCAGTTCATTCCAACATCCTTTTGTAAAAGATGAAGGGATCACAGAGAAAAACCATCACAACCTCTGTAATGTTAGAACTAAATCCCTTCACCCTAAATAACAAGCTTTCTTCACTAAGCCTGGCTTTTTTGACTTCTTCTTCTCCAAGCTAGAATCTTGAGCTATTTTAAATCTTGTAAGCAGAAGAAAGCATATTATTCTTATATTTCCCCTCTATTTAATGCCTCCAGACAAGGTCTGGGATAGCACTTTACTTGGTTTCAGAAACACTGGTTTCAGGCAGTTTAACCAGGCAATTACTGATTTTTCTGCAGTTCCCTGGATGACAGCACTCGCTGCAGGCAGAAAACAAACTGGGATGAGCAGTGCAGTAGAAGAAGAAAGAAAGAAGGAAAGCAGATATTTTTCTAGGTTTGTTTAACTGTTCCAGCTGCTTCTCTGAGTCTGCTTCTCTGCCACCTCATTCCCTGTGCCATTAATGTCTGTGGCAAGCTAGAGTTAAGATGATACAGCAATACACTGGGTATAGTTTTCATGCTTTTCCACAGAGAAAAATTCTGGACTCAAATCTGAATGAATGGATCTGCTTCATTCCTTATAGTAGATAACAGCATTGAAACCTCTTGCAGGCACAGCTATAACAAATACCAGTCCTCACTAGGAACAGCAGTGCTGTAGAAGTACTGTATATAGCTGCAATTACATCTCTCTTGTATCTGTGCATGCACCCAGTAAAGTTATTTGTTTATGGACCATGAAAAATATTGGTTCTTGCCTTTATCCAAATGAGCAATCTGAGCTGACACCAGGTAGTAGTGTCATAGCAAGCTGAGCTCAGTTATTTGCCTGTGCAGAAGTTACCAGCCCAACACATGCATTTTACCTTTATGAGATTTGATTGGCTGCAACGGAGTTAATCCTGCCTCACAGGGGTGCAAGTGGTAAGGATGCCCAGAGTTTTCATCCACATTGGTGATTTGAATTCTGGTTTTTGTGGTACATAGCTGGGACTGAACTATATCACAAGCTTTTTATTCTACTTAAGTTACCTCTGACAACCTAAAACTGCTCTGAATTGCCCAGATGTGCATTTACTTAATATCAACAGAATTTCTATCCTCTTAAATACTCAAGACATGGACATAAAAAAAATTCTCACAAAATATTTATATTAGACTTTACAAAAATATTTAAAATTAAATTAAAATACTGATAAAATAGTCTAATTGGTGAGTAAACATAATTTGTGAAAGCTAGAATATGCTAAATAAAGTTCAGCAGCTTAATCTTAGCTTTGTTCTGGCCTTGTATGTGTAATCTACCTGTATGGTGTCCTGTGAGAAGATATAACTTGTAATGTAAGCCATGTTGTACTATGCTTGACCTTCATATCCCAGGCTGAGTTGTCAAAGCTGTCAGGAAGTATATGTAAGATTGTGATTTTATTTATAAATATGGGGAGGGGGGCGGGGGTGGTAAATAAATAACACAATGAGCACAGAAACTTTGAAAGAACAGCTTGGCTTTCACACAACAGGCAATGGTACCCTTGAAAACTAAATCATTTGCTTCAGTAGTTTAATGACTGGATGTCTTTACCTTCCTGTGATGCTTGCCCTCACATGAAGTGAGAATGGCTGTCGAATCCTGTCAAACAAAAAAATTCACAGGATTAATTAACACTAGAAAGCTTGTTAAGCTAAAGGGCTAAATATAAATTTAGCACAAATCACTCACACCTACACCCTCTCAGTGTCTTTCCCACCTGCTGAATAGTCCCTTCCAGCAGAAGCTACTTTTGAAGCTGATATAAATCTGATAGCCAGCAAAGCACAATAGTGAGGCTGCTTGTTTTCTGTTGTGTCTTTGCTACAGAAAGAACTTCAACCTTCTCTGCCCACTCCCCTTTAAGGATTTCTCAGTCTCTGAAGAGAAGAAGGAGTGCATGACCCTGTAGAATCAATGTGATGCATGGAAGGCTGCTCCCACCAGTATCCAGTGAGTACAGAAATCATGCCAAATCAGCATCCACACTGCTCTACGCAGAGCAAAATATAGGAAGGGGAAGGCTGAGGTGAGCTAAACTCCAAGCTCCCCATTCCTGTTGCTTACAGTTAGAGCCACCAATTTTCTGCAGCTTTTCTTTACTCTTTTGTAAACAAGATTTCCACAGGATCTCAGATTCTTCAGTGATCAAAAGATTTTTTGCTTTAGAAAGCGTTAATTCACTTTTTTTTTTTAAATTAACTTTTCTTCTCTTATTATGAGCACTGGGAAGGTATTTCCTGGCATCAACTAGCTGATGTCCTGATGCCTTAGCAGAATTTAGGCACAGCAGGAACCCCCAAACACCAAGGGAGCAAAGCCCATAAACAGTTGTACAGCATGGAAAACCCTTACTGAAAAATAAAGAGAAGAGCTGTGAACATCTGGCATCACAGGCAGTGCTCTGAATACTCTGCATTTATAATGCATGTATGCACAGTGGTGATTGCTTAACATCCTCCACTGCTTCCTGCCAAGTAAACACCCAAGAGCACTAGAGGGCTTTTGTTGGATCTTTCCAGGCTGGAGCACTGGTTTAGGCAGCTTTTCATCCAGCAGCCCCACTGGTGGGGTCATTTTACTCTTCTGATAAAAAGTACCTCTGGTGCCCACTTTGGGAATGGAGAGGAGCTGTTGAGGGGATGCAAAAATACATTCCCATTTCAAGACTCTTATCCTGCTGCTAGAACAGGAGAGAGGGGTGTTAACAGCTGTCCCAGTTCCCCTCACCAGCTCTGGCTCCCTGGTGTGTTGTTGGGTGCTCTTGGCTCATACCCAACAGCACCACGGGGGAGGACACTGCCATCCTCAGCTAGGCCAAACAAATGTGTGTTCAGGCTGGACATTAAACCCAGCTGCCTTTCAGCTGCCTCCTGTGACTGCCACACATTCTGCCTGCAGACAAAATTATGCAAACAAGCCTGAGAGATAGCACAACAATGATTCCTATACACGTATTTTATACATACGTATATATGTATGAAAATATAAAATACTAATATTCATTTAATTGTAACATGCATTGTGTTATTTAGCCTGGATCCAAAAGTAAAAAGAGAGGAAGGAATTCACAAATGTTGTGGAATTTTTGTTTGTTTATTTGAAATTTCAACCATCATTGAAATTTCTCATGCACTTTGCCTTCAGCTGAACCTGTTTTGTATTTTATATACATATTTTTGCCCTTGCTTTTCAATTCTTGACTTCAGAGGCCTGCAAATAGATGCTCAATAATAAATATTTCTTTCATTGTTGTTCATGTTGCATGAAAATTAATACACTATCAGCCTGTTTCCTGATGTTCTACACCTGTATAAACACCTCAAGAGACTGCAAGGCCAAATCTAACACTCAGAACCATAGTGGTATGTAGGTTCTTCAGTTCCATTGATTTCTTTGAAAATAGTTCAAAGAACTTTTCAACTATGAAAAGTTCATAGTTAATACTTGGAGAGATTGGTTCTTACTGTACTGACTTGAATCCAGACTAATTTTCAAGTGATTCTGCAATTCCTTTTTTTTTTTTTTTAACTTTTTGCTTTGGTTTGGGTTTTTTTTAGCTATAAGATAGACCTCAGGTAGAATTTGAATGAATGCAAGAGAATTACAAATCTTGTTTAAATTTTTCAAATGTGTCAAAGTGAACTTAGAAATGTAATTTGTGCAGGATTTCCTGTCAGCTTTCCACACAGGCCTACGTTAACATAAGAACCCCTGTATTCACCTCTCAGTGCTTTTGTGTTGTTACCATACTCTTTGTTGGACCTATTACAACTGAGCAATCCTAAAAAGCAGGTCAGACAGGAGTCTATTTAAAAATAAATAGTATGTAAGTTACAAATAAGATTTGTTGATGCTTATGAAGAAGTGTCAGATGTCCAAATAAAAAAATGTTACGTCAATTTAAATTAAAATCAGAATCCATATGCAAGAATACACAACCGAGATGATATTAGAAATTCTACCTTAATATAGGTCTAGAAATTTTGCCAAACCCTTTGTCATAGTGTGATCTTTCTTTTGCTAGTAAGGATCAGGGTTCCACTTTCACTGGACCTCATATAATCAGAAACACATCTGGAGAATTTGCAGCATGGGGAAAAAAAAAAAAAAAAGAGAAAACCAACATAATTTTCTTTGCTTCCTTGGAACAGCTCTTTGACATGAAACCATATTTTTTCGTATACTGTTGACTGCCAGATTCACCTGTAGACTTCCTTTGGAAATGGAATGAACTCTGGATCTGTCACCCTGAAGCACTGCCTCATTCTGCCACCTTCAGACAGACATTTACACTGAGACACCTGCTCAGTGAAGGCTGTTGATAGTAACTGGCTCACAGTAATCTATAGCCATTCAGGCTCTGCCAGACGGCAACATCAAAGCCATAGTGACAATAAAACATTTAAACTGAAAAGTTACTTCCCCTCCAGAGCTAGTGATTATTTTTGGGAGACCTTGAGGCATGTGTCTTAATTTAAAGATGTGCAGTGCCCAGGGATTTGGTAGTGAAAGATATCAGTCGTAAATCACAAGTCCAAGCCCTTTTGCAGGGCTACTGCCAGACTTGCATCGTGATCCAGTGAGTGTTTCACAACCAGGCAGATGCACACTGATGCTCCCAATGCACAAGCCAATGCTCAAAATGAAGGAGAGAAGTGACAGTGTTTAGTTTTCTTGCTGTGCAGGATGCTGCATCAGAGCAGGCAGTTGTTGCCTACAATCTACACAGCTGTGCCCCACATCTAAAAAGAACAAAACCAAAGTAATCCAGGTTTTTTTCCTGTTGGTTAAAAGGGTCTGTGTGATTCAGGGAAGGGATGACACTGTCTCTGTGCCAGACTATCTTCTTTGTCATGGGATGCATGAAGATGCAGCTTGTCTGCAGGGAAAAGTACTGATGGCAATGTATTATTGAAGAAAAACATAGTGCTTTGGCTCAAATTTCAGTTCCCATTATAAGGTAATGCTGTGACAATGTTCTGTTAATACAATGCATTTTGGCAGTGTTTTGCTTCATTGCCCTTTTTAATAAAATAGAGGGTAAAACAGTACTGATTGATCTACTTAGTGAGTTAACTCATGTGGCAGGCTTGTTTCTCATATCCAGACCACAGAAGAGCCCTCCTGACTAGACCTTGCACCTGCTTGTACTTTGTGACTTCTTCTGTTCCCTGAAAGACAATCTGATCTGCATTGCAGATGATTCTTTAATCCTCAGGTCCTACTGGAGCATAGCACTGCAAACAGCTGGCTTGAGAGCTACAGGCCGTTCAGCATGATTTGAGGCCGTGAATACACATCATCTCCTGGTTACCAGTGCGTCTACAGGTTGCTGCCCCTCTGCCACCCCTTCTCTCTGCCACTTCCTTCCCGCTCAAATGAAATCCTTAAACAGGAAAGAGACGAGTCAAAGTCACTCTGAAGAAAAATACCAGATTGTATAATAGCAGTTGATTTCCTTACCCACTTTTTCTGCCGCAAACCAATTCATAAAGTCATTTCTTAAACCTAATTAGCTTTCCTACCTCAGTAGCTCTCCCTAGTGCAAGGCTTTATTTAAAAATCAGACACACATGAGCAAAATCAGCAGCCATTTATCAGTCAGCTGTCCCTCCAGAAAGAGAATGTAGGGCTTTGACTGTCCTCCAAGTTTTATTATCTTGTCTTTCCTCTGAAATTGAGTTAGACCACTGAAGGTGAGGACTGCTTATCTTTGTCACATATCAGCCCTATTTTGCAGCCAGGCTGCTACTCTCCCTCGCAGCCCTGAAAGCAGTATAGAAAAAGATCCTCATGTTTTTTTGGGAAATCTTGCATATGAATGAAATCCATCTTTTGACTACCTGGTTCTCTTATTCATGGTCAAAATACAAGAGAAGGAAAATCAGCACAGAGATTTTGCATAGGTCACTTAGCAACCAAGTAGTGAGCACAGAATCAGTTTCCATCTGAGACCAAACACCAGGTGCTGAAGAAGGAACATGGAGAGAAAGATCCTTTCAAATTTGTGGTAGTTTTGGTAAAAAAATGTTGCAGTGTTTTCCTGAGATGAATGAAGGAAGCTTATTCTTTACTTTAAACTTGAGTTAGATACTGAAATGAGTCCCAGCAGAAAGAACAAAATGTTATCAGAGACAGAGGTTTCTATACCAACAGGAAATTTCTGCTGGTAGCAATGGCTGGGGAGTTTGGATCAGGGTCTTTTTTTCTGAGAGTCACAGTATTTGTTCTTAATCTTGTCATTTTAGGCTCACAAGTGCAGCCTCTGATAGAAGAAAAAAACGAAAAAAAAAACCAGAGGAAACAAATATGGTTACTAAGATGGATAGCAGAGAATAAGAAGTGAGAAACATTGTGCAAGAAAGACGTCACTCCAAGGAGCTCCTCTGAGCTCCAAGAGATACAACTCTTCTTTATCCATCCCTGCCTCACTGCACTCCTGGCTTTGTAGTTAACATCTCTACCCACTGAAATTTCAGGGGTTGCTCAATCACACTGAAAAGTTATTTTAATATGCTGCTTGTTTACACTTCCTTAATTGCCTACAAATGGTTACAGCAAGTGGACTCTGGCACTAGCTTTTTGTGAGACCCTGGATGAATCAAACATCCATCAGCTCTGCAAAAAAATGAGATGCTATTTGCTGCAGAGTGACCCTTTTCGTCCACTAGATCCTTGAAGAAAGTTGATGCATGTGCTGTGATTCAAATGCATGTCATCATTTTTGAAGACCCACATATCTCTTACTCTGTTGAGAAACAAGAAAATGGGCAGTAAAAGAAAAGATACATTTAATTCCATTTTACCAATGTATCATGATCTTTTTTTAAGCAGCTCTCTGAGTAGTTTCTTTGCTTTCATAATCTAAAAGCGTATTTTAATGCATAGATCCTTTGACATTATTTCCTGTTAGGGAAAAACCTTTATTTTTCTAGAAAAAAATAAAGGAAAAATGTTCTTTTTTTTCCTAAAAGAAAATCCTGGTTTTCTTTTTTTTTTTTTCCTGTGGTACTATGTTCAGCTACACTCTACATCCTTAATAAAACACTTATTTCTGAATTTATTAATATATTTCATTTGATACTTCCTAAAAAAGAGAAGAAAAATGGAGACAAAAAATGTATTCAGAGAAATTAATATTAGGGAAAGGCATTTAATTGGTATTTTTCAACTTTAATGATACAGAGACAGTTGAAATTCAGGCAGCAACAGAGAATTATACCTTCCTCACACTATTATCTCCATGCATAACTTTTATAATTGTGATTGCTGGGAATGTAATTATTAAATCCAGAGATCTCATCACCATATCTGAATGAATGTATTAGGCTGCCAACTTTAAATATTTTTAGTTTTATAATATCCTGCCAATAAATTCAGTTTCTGTAAATATGGTCAAAAACCTCACAGATTACTGTGAGTTATAAAACCTGAAAAGACTTATAGGATTACTTGTAGCTTAAAATCTAGATTTTTCTTATTCTGACTTCAAAGGTTTTCGTGGATTATAGAAAACTGATTTTAATCAAACCACCAAATCTCATCTATTGAGAGATTTTTCCACCATTATCAGACCACTCAGGATTTATCCCAACTATTTTAAAACATAAGTGTTTCTTAAAATTACTTTTAAGTAATTCTGCAGTGCCATAATTGGCGTGGCTTCTCAAAACGCAGATTAAATACTCAATGTAGTGTGCCGGCTGCAAAAGATCACTCATCATCACCTAATGCAAACTACTCACGTGAGCCTTGAGAAGAGAACTTGAGGCAAAGGCTTGCCTTAGCTTTCTCTGGGCATTAGCTTAGGTGAAAGATGAAATTATAAACATCTGTAGGGTGCGTCAGTTTAGTATCACTTTTAAACACCATCTACACCAGAGCTGCCATTCTTTGGAGCTGGATTGGTAACTTTTGTTATTTGTCAAACATACTAAGTTTGTTACCAGCTAAAAGCTCTTCTTGGAAGATACCTCTTGGCATCTTGAAGTTAGTCATTCTGTAACATCAAAACTTCCAAAATGAGATGTCCTCATGTCTGCCCCACAACAGAAAGGCTAACATATAGGTAGCAGAGTTCTCCAGGAAACAATACAAAAGCCACAGATTAGTCATTTTGACTGGGTTTTCCTCTTTTAAGTAAAATCCAGCTATGTTTTGAAACCAGCACCTCTTCCAAAGTCAATTCCAAACACTGACTTTCCTACTCCTTTTCCTAGTTTTTTCACTTCCCCATATCTTCATCCACAAAAAATATTTTAATCAGTTGAAGTCACTGCAAAACTGCTTCTCAACAAAAGACAGCTGCCTGCAAATTTTTTGTGGTTCTTCACCAAATCACACATGAGCTTCATAGTGTTTCTCATTGTCTGTCCTAACACAACTGCTTGCACAGTTCAGTAGAGAGAGATCATTCTGTGTATATTTCACACCTTTGTATAGAGAGTTTTATTTTATATCCAGTAAAGCAAGTGCCAGCAGATGATTTTAAATGGCAATCCAAATAAACCTTATCAGTTTCTGTTTGGTTGTGTATGTGCTCTCCCACACCTCTTCTCCTTGTAAATAGAGAAAGAACAATGCAACCTGGTTCAGGTAACTTTAGCCAGTCACTCTGAGCTAACTCCAGATGGTATTTCTTCTATTAAAAATAGATTGATATTGGATTCAGTGTCCCACAGGATCAACAATTAATCCAATAGAAATACTTGCCAGGAGAAGAAGGAGTAGAATACTTTATCTGACAGAGGTATGATCAAGAAGTCTGAGGTCAGGGTGGATAGCCAGGAACCCACAGTAGTCAGTTCAGCTTCTTGTGCAGTTAAAACTCCTTTGTTTCAGTTTTGCAGCTTCTGCAGCAAATAGTTACTCACTCTGCGTGATAGTTACTCACTGCAACTATTTTACAGGTCCACTCTGAGATTAATCAGTACCTGTAAAGTCCTTTGAAGATCAAAATAGCCATGAGAAAACTAGGGGCCAGGATGACAAACAGACCTTTTCAAATACAGTATTGTAGCTGAATGTATACCTGCTGAACTTGGTGGCACTTTTATTTTCTGCCCCAAATCCATTTCAAGGAGCCCAAGCAATTATTATCATGCAACAGTGGCACTGAGATCAATAGCATAACAGAGCTGAATTTGGCCCAGTGTGTAAAATCCTGGAGAAGTCCTTTAAAACAATGCACAAATCCAATTCTGTGCCTTACAGGCACAACCTGAAGTCTTAAGTTTTCTGAGGTTGTGTTTTATGATCTCTCCCTGCCTGGACTTAAAGCAGTAATCTATGCTGCCTTCTTTGGCTGGGGCTTGCAGGATGCCTCGTTGTATGTCGCTCTGCCATCTAACGAGAGACCACACATGAGAATGTTACACAACACTGCACAAGAGGTGGCAAGCTGACTAGCAAGTCATCACTCGAAATGTATGGAGTGTTATGCCATCAGACACACACTGGGGACACACTCAGCCTGCCTATTCTGCATTGTGAATGCACAGGTCTGCAATTTTCAATACCAGTAAAGACACAGCACCAGGTGAGAACTGTTTGCTGCTTGGACTGAGTCACAGCTGCAGCTCTGGACACTACATTTGAAAGCCAAATGAGCAAGGCCTAACCTTAAGACAGCACCCAAAAAGCATTTCTGGATGGATCCTTGAAGCAAGGGAGAACCCTCTCTTTGCTCCTTGCTCCTGTGACTCAGTGCTGCTCAGCACCCTTCCAGGAGTGCTCCTCACTGCTCCCTCAACCCCAGCCACATTCATTAACTGACCAAGACTCGTGCTCAGAGTAACAAACTTCCTCTTTTCCACAGCAATGCCTTTCAAACTTAATAGCACAACACACATAACACATGCAGCTATGCCTCCCATCCACATTTCCCTTTCCCTCCCTTTTGATTTAAAGAGACTGAGCCCAGTGCCTTTTGTCATATGGGATCCGATCCCTGTGGACTGAAGATCTCAGAGGAAGGAGAAAGAAAGGGATATTTTTAGCTTTAGTCTTCTGGCATCACACTTATAACTGTAATGAAATTTTTGGCTGTTAGAATAACAGGGCAGTGTTTTAATTTAGAACATTAGTCACACAGTTTAGGTGACAAAACAGTGAGCAAATTGTATTTTGCAGAAGAAATGAGGGGATTAGACAACTGCTACCAGTGAAATGAATTCTAGCTATTATTTCCAGATATCAGATTTAACACAGGTAAGGGAGTCCTTGACCAATCATAGGTAAACTATTTTATCACTGTATCCCTGTAAAATGAAAAAAGGTTTCTTGCTGCAATTAAATTCCCCATCTCAAAGCCTAACCAAACTGTGCATTACATTGGCAATGTAAGGAAGCTGATCTCTGATTATCCATGACAATAATTTGGCTAATGGTAGCACTTTTAGGAGCCCTTCTGCAAACAGTTTGCCAGCTGCTGACATGCCATATGCACTGAGAAAATTAGCCTAATTGCTTTGTCTGCAGCTGACATAATTCCCAGTTAGTATATGTGGGTTTGTGGAATGCATGTGTAATTTAGACTGCGAGGATAGCTGTGAGCACAAGATATCTATTTGGCCTGGCTGACACCTGAGGCCCTTGCTCCTTCTGCAAACCAAGTCTGTTAACCTTGAGCCTGCTCTACTGCCTCAGCAAGACTCAGGCTACGTGTGATCTAAAAAGCCTGGGCCTTTGTCACACTATGACCCATTTGGCAAAAGATCACACTGCCTCAACAAAGGCCCTGCAACACAAATTCTGCACAGTGTTCACTCCAGATACTGTAGCAAGCTTCAAGGTGACCTTGCTTCCTTTTCCATTTATTCACTGCGAATTTATTATACAAGGTATTGGTATGTGAGTGCAGGAAACTATTCCTATGCACTGAGGAACACAAGTGCTTTATTAAGATTTTTCAAATAAAAATCTGTGTTGTAACACAGGACTTAGAAAATAAATATACAGAACAACGTATACAATGTCCAATATGTATTTTCTTGGTGAACAAATAAGCAATTATCAAATACTTTGAAAGCATTACAAATGCTACAAGTGCCTACAGGCCCAGTGAATTTGCTTTCAAGGGATGCAGACAACTAATTTTGAATGGTCTCAATCTCCCTCCAGACCAAGGATCAGTCTTTTGTAGGAAGAGGTTCAGTGTCTGACATTGCACAAACCTTCTCCTTCTTCTGACCTCTTTATTCAGCCAGAGACTCAGCCTGATATCAGAGGGCAAACACTTACCTGATGAGATTGAAAGCTGAGGTCCAGACCTGCTGTGATAATTAAAGATCATCAAGTGCTTTTTGTAAGTGGAGGTTTGTTTCCTGGCTAAATTGCACTTCAGGTAATGGCACTCTTAAATCACCTTAAATCACCTCTCTGGCTCAAACAGAAGAGTTTCATCCCAGGCATAGTTACAGCTGGAGACAGACACCTTCACTTTCTCTTCTGCTGGGATCATCAGCATATTCAGCCTTACACAATGCAGAATTTCCCCTCAAAGGCTGCAGAATTTCAAGCCACCTGGCTCCAATCCCATTCCACAGCTTGTGTATTAATTAATGAGACACTGTTACTCAGGCCAGACACTGAAGGGTTGGGGTTGGCACTGTGGTGATCCAAAGCTGCAGGGTCTGCAGGAAAGTTGAGTCAGGCTCTGAATTTCAGGCAAACAGGGAGATAACCTTTTCTTCTTAAACAGGCAGGAAATGATGCTGTAATGACTACTTCAAACTAACTTAGAAGGCTGCGGAGACAAAGTACGTGCCAGAATAAGGTCAGATGATTAGCCCTAACTTCCCGCCACCAGCTGCAAAGTATTCTGGTAAGAAGGAAGTGTAGGAAGTGTAGAAGAAGGAAGTGTAGGAAGTGTAGAAGAAGGAAGGATTTAATCTCACGGTCATTCACTGGGTTCCTACAGAGGCCCCCAGCAGCAGTGTTACAAGCAGTGTGAAGGCCTGGAGAGTTACTGCCCATACTCACTTGGATAGAACACAAGATGGGTCTGCAGCAGGCTCTGCCATCAACACCAGCTGGCTGCTATGAGACACCAGGGTGTTTAACTCCCTGTTGTTGGACACAACAGGGATTCTGGGACTCTGAGGTTTTTTATGGTCTCTAGCAACAAGCACATTGCAACAGCTCAAAGCTATCCCCCCCTCCTGTGCCACCAGACTGTTCATCTTAATTTCTGCCACTTCTTTGTCTGGTATCTTTGTCTGTCTTCCTTGCCAATCTTCTGCTATGACATACTTTTTCCTCAACAGCCCTAGGATTTTGTGCTTCTAATCCTCCTCTGCTATGTCCCACATCTACTTCATTTCTTTTCTCAACATTAAGATTTCCATTAACCACACTAAATTTCTCCTGGATGTTAGCACAGGAAGCACAAAGTGTTCAAAACACAAGGCAATACATTCACTTCTACAAAGACAGGTCCAGAGAATGCCCACAGCAATAAGTGTGGTGTCCCAGTATGAACAGCAGAGAACAATTGCATCAACATCCATAGACACAGTGAATCCTAGTCATCCCCTCGTGGCAGAAAGCAAGTTGAGCTACTCTTGAAGCCAGTGTCCAGGAGCTCTTTAGGCATGCCTTACAGTAGCTTGCAGGGAATTGCAGATGTGGAAATAACAGCCCTTTGTGTTGGACTTCATGAGCAGCACTGGGTACACAGGATACATACAGGTCCTCCCAGCTGCCCTGCTGATACACAAAAACTACAACAAAGCATCACTCTATGCCCACTCTTAGATCTAATGATGAGTCATTCTTAGAGGTGTTTGTCAGCCAAAAGCTGAACGTGTAGTCTCACCACTGACTTTTAGCAGCAAAAGTGAGTGGCACTCTCTAAACAATTTGGTGCCAGATTAAATAAATCTAAGCAATTTGTCTTTTCAGTGTCACCTTCTGCCTTTTCTTTGTTGACTGCTCTTACTATCCCACTTCATGAAGCCCAGACAAAAGGATTACAGAATCACAGAATAAACTGAGTTGGAAGGGACACACAAGGATCATCTAGTTCAAGTCCCGACCCCCAGCAGGATCATCCTCAAGAGTCACACCCAAGAGTATTTTCCAAGAAAATGCAAAATTGCTCCATTTGATCCTGCTCTCCCCATGCCACAGGATTATTTCATTTGCCAGTAGTCTGGAGTGCTTTGGGCGCAAAATCTCTGAAGGAAAGCATCAGAGCAGTCTGCCATGGAAAACGCACAGGTCATACATCAAAATGTCATGGGAGAATGTGAGACTTCACCAGGAGAGAAAAGTGCTGCTCGTTTTGTAAGACCCACATCAGATCACCTCATGTAAACAAGACAGCAAGGGTTTTCAGAAAGCAAACATACCTGTATTCACTTCATGTGGGATGTAGGTGTTTTCCACTGAAGCTATGCCTGCAGGAGCTTCTCTTACTTGGCGGAAGGAAACTAAACCCAAATGGTACTCTAACTCTGAGATGCAGCATTTCTTTCATCTTGTCCCAAGTAACATTGCTTTCTGATTTATGTCCCATATATTAAATAATTTACAACCAAAGGACCTGCTGGGCCAGCTGACACTTTTTTTTGCCAGGCTCATAGCACAGAATATTTGAATTTCTTTTTTTCTTTCTATTAGTCTGAAGAGAAAGGGATTTGATTCAGTTAAAGAAGTGGTGTGGTTTCCTGCTTGAGCTTTCATTTGTTTGGGTATTTTTTGTTGTTGTTTTTTTCTTGTAATTAGGGATATACAGTTTATATTGCCTTTAATCACAGCATATGCACTCTGTAATTACTCTGTAAATACATGAATATGAATTGTTTATATGTGTGGAGGTGGGAGAGCAAGAAAGTAGAGGTAATTATGTGTATAGGGAAATGTAATGATTAATTATCTGGAGTACATAATCTTACCAAGAGGCTTGATAAAGTGCAAGCGCAACTGTCTCTCCTGTGTGTTAATTACTTACAGAGAGTTTGATCCAGCTGTTTCTACTCATGGAAATTCCCATTCCAGTCTATCTGAAGGGGAGTCCATAGGCTGAAACCTGTGAGTGCTTTCCCTGAGCCCACAACTCATATCCATACGCATTCACCCTAAACTGAGTGAAGCTGCCATTAGGTCATGGGGCTGGTTATGCATTTAGCCCAGCTTAACCTTTCAGCCCTGGACCAACAAGGAAGAAATGAGGTGTGTTATCATTGCAGTTCATCAGATCCAGGGGAAACAGAAGAGAGCTGTGCACACTTGAAAATACCTAACCCAGGACATCTGAATTAGCACAACATTTGTCACTGGGCTCTGTATCAATCAGGCATATGCAAGAAATTTGCTTTTTGCATCAATGACAGAGGGGATCGAGCCAGATTTTCACACCCTTCTACAAGGCAGTTTTCCAGAAGAGCTCCACAGACAGTGCTTGTAGGAAAAGCCTAGTTTTTTCTTCCAGAGTTCAATGCAATGGCAAATAGTACTTTGCCAAAAAATTGCAGCATGACTTAAGTTTGGAAATTTTCAAGGGAAATGCACTGTGTTGATGAACCAGGCACCACTTCCCTCAGGACCTGGTGACCAGTCGAGCAGTATGACTTATCATGGTGTGGAGCTGCTGCTTTGCACCAGGGAGCAGAGAAGAAGCAAACAAAGAACCCCTAAACTCCCTGACTCTAGTAAGTTTGTGCTAGCCAGGCATTGCACAGTGATACCAAAATGACGTATGTGATTTCTTACTACACACACAAACTGCTACAGAGCTCTCATTTCTGCTTAGCTAATTTTAGCACAAAAGTTTTTCTTTCCTAGCGTTGTGAAAAACACATTTCATGAGTCCTCAAATTAGGCTCTCAAGCAGCAGTACCTTTCTCTTTCTCATCCTTGCTGTCTCCAGAGGCCTCGCTTTGCTACCAGTTGTGGTGACAAGCAGAGTTGATAAAAGCATGTTCCGTTGTGAGCAGGGGAATTCCCAGCTTAGTTCATCACCTTCGTAACTCCTGTTTCTGAACTTTGGGGTCAATAAAAGTCCATTCATGATGGCCTCTTTCTCCTTTCACTACAGACCTCCAGATCTCCTCTGCCTGACCAGTCTGCATGCACATGTGCCCTCACAATTCCCTGGTTTTCCTCTTAGCGGCCAAGCCCATCCGTCATTTCTTGCATGAACAGATTATGTGAGAAAGTATGTTTTAAAAGTTCTGTTTGGTTACTGTAAACCTGGATCTGTGAAGCAGGTGTGAACAGCACATCTTTTCCTAATGCTCTGCTCCTAGATATTCATCCACCATTCCAAGAAAGTGAAACAGTCCAGCAGGAAAAAATTGTAATGAGACTTGTCTTTCTCAAGGACAGCTGTAAGTACTTTAATGCTGCACCAAGGACATGCTTCTGCATTCCTGCATCACTGCAACAGTCTGGTTCAGGAAACAGGATATAGATACTCAGCTTTCTAACTTCAGTTTGGATATGAGTGCTTTTTGTGAAGATGTCATTGCTTACTTTGCCTGACTGAATGCAGTTCTGATTTTACAGGGAGCTTATTTCACTGGATTGCAATTATCCCATTTTGTTGAGAATACCACTCCATTTCTTTCTCAGAACATTCCAACCTGTGCTCTTACAGCTCATGTACAAGGAGACAGTGTAATCATTGTCTGCTTAAAATCATCTTGACATAAAACTAAGGTAATTTTTTGTTTGTTTTTATTACAAGCTCAAATGTCAGTTAATTCCAGTCCAGAGATTAATGGATCACAGAGAAGATATCCTGAGAATGTTTATAAAACAGCATCAGGTTAACTATATCTGAAGCTACATTAATCCTTAATTTCATTCAACTTCTAAAGGAAAAGAAACACTTTAATGTCTCAGTCAAGCTGTACTGCAATATTCCCCTACTCTTTTATCATTTCCAATCTTTCTTGTAGCAGACAATAGGTAGGAAGTTATAGTGTAAGGCTTCTGCAGTTCTTAGTTGCTCTTCATTACATTGAGGGTAGTCTCTTTTTAAATGTTTTTTCCTTCTTTACAATCCATCCTGTAAGTCAATTATATAAATATTGGAAACATCAATAATTATTAAATATTTGAAAGCAGTGGTAGTTCCCTTTTTTCACAGTGTTAGAGAATTCATTTATCTTAACGATGTTGGTAGCATTCAGAACAATCTCAATCAATAGGCAGAATCTAATTTCACAGCTCTGATCCCTCCACAGCCAGATTGTCTCAGCTGCAGTGACACCTATCAAAACAGTGTGAGGTCCAATCCTCAATCAAATGCTGTTTTGATGAAATCAAGCAGAGCACAACTTCTTCATGCTCCCACTTCCAAGAAGAGCTACAGGAACAGGCACATCTCTGAAAAAAACAGCACTATTGATACCACAGTCAAGGTAAATCACTGAACTTTGTCTCAGCCTTGGCAGTATCGAAAAAAATATTGCTGTAAGTTCATGGTTTGATGTGAAAGTTGACAGCTCCATTACCTCACTCATGCTAAGTATATATCTTGACACTGCAAGGAACTGGGCTACAGTAACTACCACATGCAAAATGCCCAAATGCCTATGAAACAGACTGTCTAAAAGATAGTGTTACAGACAAATATAGACTAAATTTTACCTTACTGTTCTATTAAAAATAGCTAACTGCAATCCTTGCAAAATAGGTGATAATTCACAGTATCTCAGCCGTGATTTAAGTTAAAAGAGTGAAACACAGTACAATTGCTAAAGCTTTTGGTATGAAAGACAGCAGAACTACTTCTGGAATATGGAAAATGCAGACAATTTGTACAAACATGAGATCATTCAAATTAAATTTAACAAATTTAGCTGCATCAAGGACTTCCTTCCACTTCCAGGAGAGTACGCTAGCTAAATATGTGGTGAGGGTCTACAGACATGGCTCTCGGTTTTTGAAGTTCCCCTTCCCCATGCAGAGAGCACAGGCAGATCAGCTCACAGAGTAAAGAGGTACTAGATACAAAAGTCCTTCCAGCTTTTTGGGACTGTGCAGAATTGCACTGCACAAGTCAAAGTATAAGCTTCAATTGGTTAAGCCCAAGCAAAAGCTTGTTTAAATTGGCATCATAAGAGTTCCGAGTTCTTGAATAATCAGCAGGAACTTATTTGATATTAATAACCTATAGGTAAAAAATGACAAAATAAATTCAGTTAAGTTGATGTCCTGGCTTCCAACATTAAAGGAGATTCTTCATACCTTCAAGGGTGAGTTCAAGGTACAGTGGCTCCTTACTGCTGCTGCATTAACAATTAGCATCACTTTTTAAAGAAACTTGGGTTATTTGATGAATTCTGTACCTCCATCTGATCAGCAATAACTCAATACATAATTCAATAAATGTCAGGAGAATTAATAATACTGCAGAAATGTTGAGGATATCACAGTAGTCAAATAGACTAGAAAAAAATTAGAGGAGACCTCTAAAGTGGAAAACCACAAAGACTCTTCTCCCATAGCTCCTTCAGTGGGGAAAAGGAATGCCGATCTGTCCCATTTTTACAAAAACTGCCCATTAAGGATGAGCTGTAGCATTATGGGGAGCCAGGCCAATCTCTGGGGTGAAACCAATCTTTTCAGAGTTACACCACCGAACTCTGCACACACCTGCTTCTCCTAGTTATGGATCACTGCTCCATGTGCAAAGGTCCAAACTAAGACTTCCCACTCCCATAACGTGGCATTTTACATTGTTATCCCATTTACTGATAAGGAAAGATTTGGAAAATTAACCAGAATCACAATGTTTTGCTGTCGAAACTAGTCTACTTCATGCCGCCTTGTGGTTGGGCCACTGTCTTTAAAAGAAGCAGAGAGTAAACATTCTATCCAGTCAGAAATCCTGCATCCTGCAGAAATCCTGCATCCACTTTCCTCAAATATAAATGCCTACAGAAGGTGGGGTAACCAGAACCATGTCCAGCCTTATCACATCTCACACCTCTGAGATGTTTAGAAAGTGTTTCTATAAAATGCTCTTTTCTCACTGGTTTCACTGGGTTTGCGCTGATAAATACTAACCTCCATCCTGGCCATCTGTTCAAAAGAGCAATGTACAAGAGTTTCACAATGCATTTTAATCTGCTGTATGATCATATTGTATTATTGAAACACGATACCCTGGGGAAAACATAAAACATAAAATAGAATAGAAGGCAAAAAAGCACTGTGTTCCACTGCTGAGTAAGCATAACTCAATTAGAATATACATTAAATTAAATTTTCAGTTCCTAAATCTCCAGAATTGCAAGAAATCCACCAATACCCAGAGCAGAATATTTGTGAGCACTCTCACTATTGAATAAATTAAAGGTACTAACATATCAGATCAAGGAACAAATTTTGTAGTACAAAAAATTACATCAAGGAAGGAGAAGCCCATTGAATAGAATTATTAGAAGTACAGTTCCAAACCTTAAGCACTGCTTTACAGAAAAATTTTCTTGTTTTGGAAAATGTGTATACACTGGAATACGTTGCCCAGGGAGGCAAATGGAGTGCCCATTCCTGGAGGTGTTTAAGAGGCATCTGGATCTGGCGCTGGGTGATGTGGTTTAGCAGTTCAGGGCTTACAGTGGCAGTGCAAGGTGAACGGATGGACTGGATAATCTTAGAAGTCTCTCCCAACCTTAATTCTGTAGTCACAGCTTACTCTGGGATCCTTGCTGTCTTTCAAATTTCTTTCATTCAGCTTTAAAGCATCCTTTGACTTTGGTGGGCTTTGAATCAAGACTTGCAAGCTGCAGGCACAGTAATTAAATGCCTCCACTTTATAACTGGCATGACTATTAGTGAATCAAATGAAGTTAAGTCTGCAGAGCGTGTCTGCAGTAAAACAACACTGGAGCGGATCTTAGACTTACCACAAAGCATCTTTGCATTTGAAAAACTCCGTGGCTTTTCCTGTGATAAAAATCACTGTAGATATTCATGATGTTATACTTTTTCAGAATGTGAGTAACTGATAATGACTGGACTTGATTTAGTATTCCTCTCTGTTATTATTCTATTACAAAAGTATCAGCACCAGGACCCAGGAGATTTATGTGTTGCCAGCCTGAATTCTGGAAAGGGGAAATGAAGCAGACTGGGGCAGTTGTTGGTGCTTTTGGCAAAGGCAGCAGTTACCTGAAATCAGACATTTTAGCATCAATGAAATTCTGCAGTTATGGCCTATAGCTCAGTTTGAGGAGATTCACCCTGACCTCTTTCACAACAAACCCCATCTGCTTTAGCAGCATAGGTGGAGAGAAACATACCGTAGCATTTCATCTCTTGTGTTTGGTACTCCACTCTGCAGCCAGCACCCTGTGCTAGGTAACACGGCAGAAGATGCCTAAATGAGTTTTGGAGCTGTTTATGGGGTGCTAGAGAAAAAAAAAAATCAAAGCATCTACTACAAAGTGTTGTCAAACATCTTATAGCAACCTGCTCAGATTTGCCTTTCAGTGAAAACTCAACAAAAGGTGTTGATGTACTTTGTGGAGTGACAGCCATGCTCTGCATGAACGTCATGCCCCACAGGTCCTCAGCAATGCAGTGTACTACACATGCACTGGTAGAAGGCTCTGTGAACAAAGTGAAAACATCACAGAAGCTGGACCAGAGCAAAACATCTGATGAGAGAGCAAAACTCTGAGAGCAAAACATCTGATACAGACAAATAGGCAAAGCCATGGAAATTTTGGTTGACATGAGGTGGGTCGCGAATCACAGGAGCCACAGCAACAAAGTAGCAGAGCAACCAACCAGTGTCCACCCCCTCTCGGCTGAGCTCTAGCTGTCGTTTCCCTGCTGTCCTCCCCAGCCTGTAGTTTTCCTCCCACATGGATGAATAACCCAGCTTCAGTGGAGGTGGAGAGGTTGCTCACCCCAGCACCTCCTCATCCTGACAACTAGGAAAGTGCTTTGACCTGCAGGAACAAAATACCTAGAGCCCACTTGCTGAGGAGAAGAATTTCATTGCATGGCGAAAAGAAGTTACGGAAACTTAATATGGAAATACACCATGGACAGGAACCTAGGACCAATCTTTAAAAACAGTCTGTATCTCAGGCTTATTTTCTACCTTCGAGAAAGGATATTTGTGTAAATTAGAGTGCATCCATACTTGAATGCAACATTCTATGTGGAACTGCCAAAATTTAGAAAATATTTCATTATTCTTTAATGCCTCGCTCTTTTTTATGTTCCTTTGCACAACAGTTGCTGCCTAAGCAAAAAGCTAGTTTGGGGTTTTTTTAATGTGCTTTGGGGGAATAGTTTCCAAAGCAACATTCATGTGACAAAATTACTAGAACTGCCTGACAATCTTTGAATTCATGCCATTTCAATTAAAAGGGTTTAAAAAAACCATTGTTTTCACAGGAGCCTTGTTCTTTGTAACCATAAGACAAAAGACAACATCCACCATGTTAATTAAATAGGAGAGAGGGAAAAAGAGAAAGCAGAAGTTAGGAACTAACTAGCATAACATAGACAATTGGGGAAAGAACTCCTAGAAATACAAGGCAGGAGAAAAGTAGGTTTTGCTAAGGACAAGATGAATAATAACATTTTATTCCATGCTAAAAACACCTTCTTGACCACTATCATATTTAGCCTTTTTCAAAAGTGAAATGTAAATATAGATTTTTCTATTCCTTCATGGATTTACAGGATTTTGGGGGAAAGATGAATGGGAGCTGCTAAGAAAGCTCTGTAAGAAGTGACAATTAAATAATTTTTTTAAAAAAAGAAAAGCCTTTATATGCAAAGTAAACAAATCTTACTGGTCTTAGATACATACATAACTCAGCAACCATGAGATTGCTGTTTGACCAAGGACCCTGGCTGGTTGGCTACCCACTACATCAAGGTGTGTTATGAGGGACTCTGTCCAGACACACCCACAAACATTCTGTGTCATTAGACCAGAGAACCCCAAGCTGATGCCTTCTGGGAAGCTGTGCTGTAATGTTAGTGTGATTGGCATTGGTTTAACCAACAGCTTCTCTGGCCTAACCGTGTGACTGAACAGAGACTGAGGGCCCATTCTTCATAGCTGCCATTTTTTGTGTGTCTTTTATGTGATATTTCATGCGTGTTTATTCAATAGCTCATTTGGATTCTGGCCAATAATCTGCAGGTACGCAGAGATTTTGATTTATTCTAAGGTGGGGCATTTGCCAGGATAGAAAGGTGTTGCATACGATGTTGCGTTACCAATAAAACAAACACATCACTTAATTTAATATATAGTATTAGACACACTATCATTTTTCCTGCATCTATTTTTTCAGCAGTTTGAGGAGTTAACAGGCAAAGTAGGCTATAGAGCTGATCCCTCTGCTCAAAGGAACAGAGCGCTTTGAATTGTTTTGACAATGGTTTGGTTCATTTTATTTCATCTCAGTAGGGAATAAAGTTCTCTGCAGAAGGAAAGACATAACAGGAAATCACAGCCAGGATTATAAGCATCAGTTTATGGAGGGAAAATGATTAATTCATCTCATTTCTGTTGAACCTACTTGTTTCTCAGACGTGAAGCAGGCTTTGACTAGAAGCTGCATGGGAGAGAAGCAGCAGCTGAAGCCATAGTCCCCAACCTGCATCAATTACAGCACGACCCTTGATCTAAAAATACAAGTGTCCTGAGCAGTGGTTACCATTTGCAGCTGTCATTTTATGAGCTGTTCCTTCTTCAACTCAAGAATTAGCTTGAGAGTTAGCTGCATCCCACAGAGTACTGTGTTAATCACTAGCACTGTAACTACAATAAAGGGGACATTCACTGCCTTTAGCGTACCAGTTGTCTCCACTGTGCTTCATTCATTAGGGCCAGCATCTTCTGATTAGCTGCAGGGACACCCCCTGGAGTCACATTAATCCTGTCAATTCAGTCAGTCTCTGGGGCTCTGCAGGATATGGCTGCTATCTGCAGGATCACAGAGATGCTCTTCTGTTTGTTTTAGGTTCAGCACGGGTCCCAAGGCAAAAGCTGCAAACACCTGCCCACATGTGCTCTGCGAGGAGGGCTGCACAGAGACCTAGCAGGGCCTTCAGCCACACCAGCAGCAGCTCAGCAGGACAGAGGGGGTGGAATGGTCACGGCAGAGAGCAGCCTCAGCAGCCTTCCAGCACTAAGATCACTCCTGCTGCCAGTCCTCCTGGCTCTGCTCACTCGGTCACTGAGGTGGAGAGCAGGCACACGCACAACAAGGAGGACTGCAATTGTCAGAGATGAGTGCTTGCAATAACCACCCCAGTGGAGGTCCCACCAGTGTCAGTCTTGTGTGAAGGGAGGTCCTGTCTTCATCTCTTTGGGCACTCAAAGAAGAGATACTGCCCAGACACCCTCTCTGCCTGTCCTGACCTGCCCTGAGAAGTGCCTCTCTGGGACTGCCTTACAAGGAAGATTCACAAGGTGTCTAAGCTCCTCTTTTCATCTCCACAACTCTTGGGAGGCACTCCAAGACCACCATGATAAATAAATAGATGGCTAAATGCCATCTGTTAAAGTACATTAACAAGAAACAAGGAACAAGCTGGCTGGGTGGGAAAGATTTCCTTGGCAGTTTTCTTTTTTTTGCTGCTGTTCAGCTGTGGGCAGCATGAGCTGGGACTTGTATTGATTGTTCTGTTTGTAATTTAGCATAAATGCAAATGCAGGTTGAGACCCAGCATGTTCTGTTTAGTAGAAACCATGAAGAGAAAAGGAAATTGCTATAAATTAAATGTTCCTGTCTCTACAGGCATTGAGATGGGGATTCTGATTTATTTTAGCAATGGCAGAGAGAGGCAGTAACAACAAAACAACATTTATTTGAAGAAGAAAGATTGACTAGGAGCCTGCATCAGTAGCAAAAGTTTTTTATCTCAGTAAGTAAAACAAGAGATTTCAGAATACTGTCAATAGATAACAGCATAGAAAACATTTGCGAACATACAACTTGAGAGAAGCCACACATTTCATACCAAAGGTTCATCTGCTTCACGACTCTGACTCCAGCCCAACTGCAAGCTGAGTCCCAGAAAAGAGTGAGCACAAGGCAAGTACACCTAGCACTTTCCTTGAAAACTCGACCACACCTTCATTTGCTGCACTGGAATCTTTCCCAGCCTACTGCAGATACGTCTTATATATACCTTTGCTGACCTGGTTTCCACACACCTGAGATCAAACATCACATGTGGTTTCAGCCACCTGCCAGCACAGCACTTCTGATTCAAGCAGTTCTTTCAAAGAAAGCTCAGATTTATTTAAGGTAGAAGGGTTGTCTCCTCTCTACAAATCACTTAGACCAGTGATCTCGGCTTTCTCCATGTTTGACAGATTAGTACTTAAACAAACCCTACAGACTGAAAAATGTCATTCAGAGAGGAACTGAAAGCATTTTTTTAACTAAGATGCATGACTTCAAAATCCATTCCTACCCTTGAAAATGTATTATGTGGATGTTCAATCCTTTACATTTACTTGGACTTTTATTACAGAATTTTCTTACCAGAAGAGAAAAGAATTCTGATTTACATTGGTTTATTACAGTTAAGTTCTTTCAGAGCTGCAGAGCCATTATGAATATGGAAAAGGAATCTGATTTTCTTTTAGTTTATATATCAACAATTGAATTACAGAACAAAAGGTGAAATTCAAACTCAGCAGTTTCACATATGAGACCAATTGTAAAATTAAAACCAAGTAAAAGACATCAACACATTCAAGGTTTTGGGGGACTTTCACTTTAGTACGGTATTCAAACACTGCACTTTATCATGGTAATCAAACATTGCATCAATACTGGATGCAATGAAGGAAAAACACTTTTCTTTCTGGGTAATTTTGGCATGGTTTTTGTGGTCTTGTTCCAAAATCATCACACTGGTCTCATCCCTTGCATTCTGTCGCATAAACGAGTGATCTCTAAATTAACTCACGGTGGGAAAACCAAAGCAAAGTTCACAGAGCCAAAGCCCACAGCAAGAGCAGAAATTAAAAAAATCTTCTTGTGACTCTCTATACCACTGCAGTGACACTTTTTAGTAGCAGCAGAGAAGAGAGGCCCAGCACAAAAATAACTTCGCTGTCCTTACACTTAGAAGCACACCAAGCTGGCACACTACTGCTCTGCTGAGAACAGCCTGGGAAGGGTGGCAGGTTCCCATATTTCTCAGAGGACAAATTGCCTTTGGAAGCACCAAACAGTGTCCTACCTGGCTGCACTTCTGTCACTTTGGTGTGATGCTTTCAAAAGCTCCCTTTATTCAGAAAAGTGAGTGGATAGTAAGATGAGTGGCAGCAAAGCAAGGTGACATGAGTTGTGCTGTTGGTCAAACCTACATGGCTTTGGAGAGATATTGCTCGTTTCCAGAGAGAGGAGATGTGTGTGTCAGGGGTGCCCGAGTCACAGAGGGCATTCACAACTTCCCCAGGCACGCCTGGAGCTCTGGCAGAGGCTCTGCATGAAATCACACTGTTTTGTCCAAAAGGGAAAAAAAAAAATCTAAGACCTACACAAACTGCAGGCACAGTATGAAACTCCAAAGCCCATAATCCTCTCCCTGAGAGAAATGAAGCACAAGCTAAGTCCTCATAGCATAAATACAGAGCCAGACACCCACAGCCTGCCACCTGTACTCCTTAGCTGTTCCATTTCACTGCAGTCTGCACTGCTGCAGCTCTTCAATCTTCATAGTATAATCATTCTTCAGCCTTTTGTAAAGCCTCAGTTCTAGGAGTCAGAACAGAAGAATGAGTTCCCTCTTCTGGAAAAACAAAGGCTTCCAACCTCCCATGATGTTGAAACAAAATTAAAACCATGAACCAGGAAATGCAAAAATAGCTTAAATGTATGTATTTATTTGTCAGTCTCAGAACTGGAGCTCACAAGTTTTGACTACTCTACAAACTGCCACATAATTGTGTTTGTTGCATAAATTTGCCTCAGGCTCATCTGGCATAATCTTACAAATGTCTATGGCATTGATTTACTTTTTAGAAGTTTATTCTTTAGAAAGAGCTAAGAACAGGTGTAAAGACACAGGTAAAGCTATTTTCAAACTTGTAAAGATTTTTATAGTGGAAGAGTGATTTACTTGAAAAGAACCTACAGGAAAAAATGGGAACTCCTTTTCTCCAGTCATTAGGTCAGCAGCTGAAATGTAGATTTGATTTCCCCTCTACCTTTTGAAGACTTTCATGATGCTAGCCAATCACATCTGTCCTCCTGAACAATGGAGTGCCACTTTCTGTTTACAGGGGTGGGTACAGCAACCCCTGGGGTTGCCACCATGCCATTTACCTGGAGCCCAGTTACCAAGGGGGGATGCACCCATGACATCAGGAGGAGAGAACTGGTAACAAAAAAAAAAGAAAAAAAAAAAAAAATCCACAAACCATAGAAGAGTAGCGAAGGAACTTGCAACTGTAATTTTTCCTGTGCCAGATTTTCTAACCCAAAGGCCAAAGGCTGCAGAGTCCCCTGGAGTTGTTGTTGATGGAGACAGAGCAGATATCTCCATATCCACAGGGCCAGATTGCTGAGCTTGGGCTTGGGAAAGTTGGTTCTCACACATCACTGTAATGCTCCATGGCTGGGTCACCAGTGCCAAGCCAAACCTGGGGACACAGCTTCCCCTGTGAAGCTGGAACAGCCAGTCTGTAAAACATAAGGAGTGAAAATTAGCACCTTTAACTTTAACACAGTGGATAAAGTCTGCTGCACTAATACAAGCAGACTTTAACTCCATTCCCAGGAGATCTGAGATATAGACTGCCCTGGACTGAAGAGATAACATAGCTTGAACAGAGCAAGCACAGTTCTCTGCTCTGTGCATCGTCCATGCATTGAGGGCAGGTTATAATAGCAGAAATACAGGGCAGAGCAGCTCCTTCCTGAGAGTCAAAGGTAGGGACCAATGTGGGGTTTGGGGATAACCAGAACTCAGGGTCAGTTATGCAGCACTGAGAGCTTAGTAAAGTCTTCTCATTTTTAACTAGAAACACTATACCCATTTGTTTGTTTAGGAGCACTGATTCTGTCTCTGTTAGGTGAAATTTGGGGATGGATCATACATTCTGAACCATTTTTTGCTTCCCTCCATGACACCTGTCAGTTACTCAATAGCTGACAGCAAATGTTGTTCTATTGATTTATTTTTCTAAACACTACAAATCATGCCAGAAGATGGATGTGAGCCTCTTATAGTAAAAATATTTTTTAAAACTGAAAGAAAAAAAAAAAAACCCACAACAAAAATAACCACTAAGCCAAGCTCACTTCCCCCTCTCTCCTAAGGTAAATGGATAGTTGCAGAAAAAACTTTGTTTTTTCCCTTGGTTAAAGCTTGCCATCTGGTGGCCTGAGACCAAATCAGCTGCTCTGCTGTGGGAGGAAAATAGGGGAAAACACCCTTTTTCTTAGAGAAACAACCATCTGGTATTGCTATAAGACAGAAGCTGACCTTGTCTGCTTGCAAAGCTAAATATGGAGCTGAAGAATGCATGTTGGCACACCAGTAGATTTCGAACTTTGACAGCACAGGAGCTTTATTTAATTTGATCAGCTCACACAAAAGGGTTTAGATTGTGCTCAGCAAAGACACACTGCCATTCTCCCGCAGATTTTTGAAAGCTAACATTATTTATGTTGTATAGATTATGTTTTATTATTTCAAATTGAATGAAAGAAAATCTCTTGTGACCAGATAAATACTATCCTTTATCCTTGAATTAGCCCTTCAGGAAGATTCTTGCCAGCCAACATGTTTTCTTATGCAAAAAGGTAGGACAGAGAAGGTGCAAGAGGTGAGGGGGCAGAAGATAAAGAGTANAAGAGATGGGGGCAGAGAGGGGGAAAGAAACCAGGTCCTTCACATGAATTTCAATTTGATAGTACTAGTTATAGTCCTAGTAACTTGAAGCAGTTGAAAAATGTAGGTTATGGAGCTGCCAAGGAAATATGATCATCTTTCCATTGCTGTTCTTCAGCCTTTAAAAAGAGCAGATAAAATACACTTATCCAGGGATACTTAACAGCTACCATTCCCTCAGTTTCCCTCAGAATAGGTGCAATGTATAATTAAAGTGAGGTTAATATGACAAGATCTACTTTTAAAGCAAGCAGAAAAATTCTTTTAAATCTATGAGGCTTTTTCTCATCTCCTGTATTTGAGCAAAGGCAATGATGATAGCTTTAATTACCTTTTTCTCCTCCTCATACTCCTGTGAAGAAATGAGAACAGCAGGTGAAGGACTTTCTAACAAGTGCTGGGGTGTGAAACCTTATCCTTCCTAAAGGAAGATACTCTCCTTCTAAAGTTCTCACTTTAGAAGGAGAGTATCTGTTTCTCCTGAAGCCAAAGCCAGGAATTTCTAGCAGGATCACAAGGAAGCATGGTCTGTTTTGCAGCACTGCAAGACACCAAACACCCTCCTTCCTGCCCTGTTCCTCACCCTAATCACACTCGGGAGTTATCAGCTGAAACTATACATATCTGTGTCTTATTTATGGGATCAAGAGCAGACAGTCTGCTCAGTTCCTCTCCTGCATCCTCTCCTGCAGTGTCTCATGATATCCACTCCTCATGATGGACTGAGATAGATACAGAGGGGAAGAGCAGAGGCTATGCAAGGCTCCTTTTCTCCTGCCATCCTCCTTTGGTGCAACAGCCAAAAGCATATTTAAGCCCTCTCAGTTTAAACAGCTGTGGAAATGCAGGACAGTTTGCACTCTGCCCCCCACCTCTGGCTCAGAGAGCAGCTATGGTCATGAGTGCTGCTCATTTACATTTCCCTCAGAGCCCCAGGTTGAATTACAGTTTGATACAAAAGTAAATAGGTCTCTGGATCTGCTCCTCAGAGTGAAAACATGCATGTTAACTTAATTCACTTATTTTCATTACAACCGTCTGTGATAAAACACTATTTTCCTTCCCTTTTCTAAATTCTAAGTCATCAGCAGAACTACTCAGAAACATCAGCCAAAGTCCAGAAACCCCCACCTCTCACACCTCTTTTCAGACAGTGCAGCCCTCTTCCTGATCAGGATGTTTAACCCCCAAAATACCTCACCATTTTCTTAACTCAGGGTTGCTGTGGGATGCTTGCCCTCAAGGCTTCCAGGCACAGAAATATTACTGCCTGAAGGTAGTGGGCAAGAAGTAGGTCATCTGAGTTTATCCTCTCATTATTGTGCTCTATGTGACACAGACATTTCTCTTTGATAGCAGTCAAGGCAGAGCATTAGGAAGTCTGCAGCATGGTGATTCCATTATTGCAAGGAATGAACAAACATGTCGTGCTGTTGTGTAGGATTCAAACACTAAATACAGTCCTTTGTGTGCAAAAGCATCATGTGAAATCATTGCACCCGGTACTGAACAGCACAAACCACTGGTCCAACAACATTACTTTTCTGCCTTGCTATCTACACACCTAGTGGTCAGGGAATTTTTTAATCTGTTGTAATTTTGGTTCTGTTGGTCTGCCCCATTTTTGTCTCTTTCTCTAGGGTAGGTTAGTGGGGAGTTAACCCCACCAGCTAGGGTTAGGTTTTTGCTTTGCTGAGCCCATCACCATCCTCAGTGCCCATGATTCCAGCTGTAAACCAATGTAGATTAGCTCGATGTGGGAGAACACAGAGTATCCTGGAACTAGGAACCACAGAAAATGCTGAGTTTGAAGGGATCTACAAGGAACATCAAGTCCAGGTCCTGGTCCTGCACAGCACCATCCCAAGAATCACAGCATGTGCCCAGTAGTATTGTCCAAACGCTTCCTGAGCTCTGTCAGGCTTGGTGCTGTGACCATTTCCCTGGGGAGCCTGTTCCAGTGCCCAACCACCCCCTGGGTGAAGAACCTTTTCCTGATATCTAATCTAAACCTCTCCTGACACAACTTCAGGCCATTGCCTTGGGTCCTGTCACTGGTCAGCAAAGAGCAGAGATCAGTGCCTGCCCCTCCTCTTCCCCTCACAAGGAAGCTGTAACTGCAGTGAGGTGTCTCCTCAGTCTCCTCCAAGCAGAACAGACCAAGTGACCTCAGCTGCTCCCCATAAGGCTTCCCCTCGAGGCCCCTCACCACTGTCTTAGCCCTGCTTTGGACACTCCCTAATTGATTAATGTCTTTTGTGCTACCCAGAACTGCCCCCAGCACTCGAGGTGAGGCTGCCCCAGTGCAGAGCAGAGCGGGACAATCATGTCTTCATTGAAGTCTCCCTACTGACACATTGCCACCAAAATGTAACATAAGAAAAGGAAAGAGCAAATTATATTACTACTATAACAGCCTCAAATTTATATGGCAAAATAAAATTACTTACCATGTAACAAATCTGATAGAAGGGAGATTCACCTTTGTAACTTCAAGGTAAATTTGTCCTTCATCTGTGAACAAAGGAGGATTTTTTAATGGTTTACAAACTAAACCTGCTGGGAAAAATGTGAGTGCTAATGACTTTCAGTTTTCTATTATTGCATTGTTTCAGATTCAGGCTACATGAAGAATCAGGACTTACTAGAGACAAAGAGCCAAAATTCTTTTTAAACTAATGGAAAACCATTGAAATATGAATGATTTCAAACTGAAACAGGTAATAGAATGAGATACAAATTTATGAATAACTGGCAAAGGCAGTGTTGTAGCTCTCCAAAATGACAAGCTCAATAACAATGTTAATAAAGTTCCAATATAAATGACATCTAAGTGTGATAACAGCACCAGAGAATCACATGATGACAGAATGGTTGAATTTGGAAGGGACCACTGGATGCCATTTGGTCCAGCCTCCTGGTTAAGAAGAATCACCCACAGCATGTTGCCAAGGACAGTGTCCAGAAAGCTTCAAAAACTGGATATTCCAAAAGTCTCCAAGGATGGAGGCTGCACAAACTCCTGGGGCAACCTTTGACAGTCCTTAGCCACCCCACAGTGAAAAATGTTCAGAGGGAACCTCCTGTGTTTTGGTTTGTGCTCACTGCCTCCATCCTGTCACTGAGTACTGCTGGACAGAGCCTGGTTCCATCTTTTTCGCACCCTCCCCTCAGGCACTTGCATCCATTAAAAATATCCCTCCTTCAGACTTCTCTTCTGTAGGCTATACAGTTGCAGCTTTCTCATTGTCCCCAGTCATTGAAAATTATTGTCCCCAAATGGAAAATTCCAAATAAACTTTTCAAGGACTCTTGCCATTGAAGTTTAGTTCTACAAAGCCTCAGAGTTTTGAAGTCAATGAGACACCCAATTCACAGGCAGGTGACTTCTCTCAAAATTTAGAAATTTCAAGGTCTGTCCACATCTTTAGCCACCTTACTCCTTTTCAAATTTGTATCTGGAACACTAAAAATTTTGTAATAGAAAATTAGGTAAACAAGTGCTGTCAAGCAAATGTTAAAAGGTGCTTGAATCAGTAATTCAATTGAGATAGACAATAATAATGAAAGAAAAACCTTTACAGTCTTATTTCTTTGACATCTCGGAGAACATTTCACAGGTCTCTTGAGCAATCCACAGGGTGACTGATCACTCTTCTCACAGGCACAACCAAAAACTGTGTGGTTCTTATCCTTGTGTTGCTCTAAAGGTTCAACAGCCTGGCCTTGGTAGAAGTATAAAGACACAGAACCCAAAAAGGGGCAGAACTCCCTTGTTTTTAAGCCTTTCGCTTTTCCAAGGCTGTCTCTATCCAAGGAAGGGCTGCACATCCTTTCAAAAGTAAGGCTCTCCTTACTTTTGAGGTTCAGAGTTTTTCAACTCTCCCCTGATCCAAGAAGAGGAATAAAGCATGATCTAACTTTGACATGCACAGAGGCACAGACATGCACCTGCATGCCCTGTTCGTAGCTGAGAATATTCTCAAAGGGCATTAATGTAATACCCACTAAAGGGTTGCTTTCTCAGACAGCAGACAACACGAACTGGAAGCAGTATCACCCTTCCCATATGAGCCTGTAGTCTGGAGTAATCTCTAGGCCTGCCTTGTAGATCTGCAGATTCCAGAGCAGAACTGCTGTGACACCAAAAGTATGCTGACTTTCATCCATGCCTCTGCTTCCAAGGCCAGATCAGCAAGTGCAAAGCTAATGCACTGAAACAGGTCTCCAAATTTGCTTTGAAAATAAAATTGCATTAGCATGACAGCTCAAAGACATTTCTCCCTACAGCTTCCCATCTTAATTTTTATATATATATATGTGATATTCTGCTATTAATTCAGGCTCTCTGAAATCACAGAGGCAAAAGAAATTCTTCATGGAGTCAAACACAATCTGAATATATTGAAGTACTGCTCCAAGTAAAAAGAGCAAGTACGCCTTTAAAATTATGCAAAAGCAAGCAGGAGGGAAAAGAGGACAAGGGAGAGTGAAGGCAGCTCTCTTCAATGATATGGTAAAAAAGCACATCAGAAGAAGAAAATTGTGTCAAGCCATACAAGTAAATGAAATATTTAAAATGAAGCAAAATATTTAGGTCTAGAAGACCAGCACAGGCAAGAAAAACAGACATAATGACTCAATAATTAATTATGTCACATGTATTTACCAAGTGATTCTTTTTCTTGTTTTGCATTTCTAAAGACTTCTTGTTGCCACTGCCCCAGGCCTACAGTGTCATTTGTAATAATTTCCTGTTCCCATTTGATTGCCATGTGACAGAGCTTTTTCTGAGCACAGTTCAATAATTAGTCACTGCAGAGCGTAGGAGGGTTCCCCATCTCAGGCACACAGGAAAGGTGAGGAGGTAAACCTATATGAGACAAATAGTTTCATTATCTAAAACAGCAAGAGATTTCCCAGGTACAAACCCTTCTCTTGTTCCTCCCAAACTCACCAGCAGGGAAAAAAAGTTATTTTTTTCTCTCCTTCCCCACCTGACACAGAGTGTTTCTACATATGAAACAAACTACTTAGATGCCCCTGTGGATGCTGAATTTGTTTGATTTAGCTTGTTGGGTGAAAACCTGAGCACAGCCTAGAGTTCAGAAATTGATCAGTAAGCAATGTGCTGATTATCCTGAGAGTCTTCATCTTCACTTTCACTGATAAGCCCTGACTGATGATTATTTTCCAAAGTTGTTCACCCTGGAGGATGCAGACCATGACTGACAGAATAGAGGGGGCTGAAGGAGCTCAGAGGACAGCAGCATCCACAGTCAAAGGAAGCTCCCTGTTTGGTCAGAGATTTTGAAGGTAAACAGGGAGAGAAGGGAGATCAGTCCATCACTGCCTGAGATGCAGGCGTGGGTCTCAAATTAACCCACTATCCAGAATTAACAAGAATTATTTTGTGTGCCTTATATCTGAACCTCATTGTTGCCCGGAACGCACACCATTTCCTCACCCATCCTTCAGCCCACACAGTGATACCATGCTGTGGATGTTGATATAATGTCCAGGTTGAAGGAATATGGACTGGGAGCTTCACCTCTATATTGAAAATCAACCTAGCAAAGCAGTGAGACAGAGCAAGAGCTGGCTTGGGTATTTTCAAAAAGGGTCTTGATTCTCCCAAGCGAGCATGCTATGGTAAATACCTCTCATATCTGCAGAAAATAATTTCTGTTTTTAATGATAAAATTAGTTAGAAAAACTACTCTTACACAGACATCTCTGTGAGCCCAAGGGGACAGAGAAACACAATGGACATCAGAAGAAAGTGATTTACCTACCTTAAAAAAAAGGACCCCATTTTTGCATCACTACAATCTCAAAAATACCTTGTGCAGTTTATCACAAGGTCCCAAAACTATAGCCTGTCATTTACAGTGATGATCTCAGGCAAGATGGTAATAACCATGCTCTTAGCACCTTCTCTCAGTGATGTCAGCAGAACCTTCTCTATGCCCTTAGTACTTGTCCTCCTTAGTCCTTCTCTACGCCTTAGTCCTTAGGGCAACAGATCATAGTCCCCGTGATCTGCTGTCAGCACATCCGGCTATTCTACTCACATATTAAGTGTCCTGTGCTGTGTAAGACCTTTCGGTAATAAAAATGTATTAATGCTGATCCAGATCTCCTGGAAATCACGGGAATGCTCAGAAAAACTGTGATAAAGCAACAAGATTCTCCAGCAACTGAATGGATGAAAATACCAAGAGAGAACAGTATAGCTGTGATATGAAAACTAGCACTTTACTACCCTAAGCTCATAGAATCACTATTCCTAGAGGGCTTTTCTATTTGGCTGTTAAGGTAACAGAATTAAAGGTGAGTAGGGGTGGGCATCATACCCTTGCAGCTATATAGATATAAAAATATGAACTTGCTCCCTGCTGTAGGTGGATATTAAATTCTACTTCATTATATCCAAGTGCTACCAAACCGAAGGATTTAAGAATGAAAATTCTATGTAATGCCATAGCTACAATATTTTATGAACTCTAACTTTATTGACTCAGCTGTCAAAAATGTAAACACTCATTAATGGTGGAGGTAATTGGACCAATGTGCAAAATGCAAATTATCAAAACAAAATCACTCCAGTTTAGGGAAAGGCATAGGTTTACGCCATGTTAAAAATGAGAGAAACATTCCTCTGTCTACTGTTACCCTCTAGATAACATCACTTCATGCATTCATCCCTGCCAGGAACTCAGAGCTTTCACTTGAACAGCAGTACACTTTGCAGACACATCTGAGATTAACCCTTCAAGCAATGAGGAAATTAAGATTCCATGATGTCCCTAGATATTTTGCTTGAAACTTAGTTAAATGTTAAGAAGAAAATGAAACATTTCTCCTGTATATTGGCTGTGCTTCTCCTTCCTATGTTATTTCTGTATGGTTTGATTTCATTAATAGATTGAGGCGAATGCACTACCCCTCCAGCAGTTTTGCACTGCTCCAAGCAGTTTTATGAGGAAATGGTTACCTAGTTTCCATAACAGCCCTCAAAACCTTTCACTGAAATATAATAAGCATAAGCGCTAATCCATCTTCCAATACCAAAGATGTGCCCAGACTTATCACAGGGACCAGTATTTGGAAGCAGATGATTGTATTTTCAGGCTCCACTTCACAATGACAAGCTTGGGAAGGAAAGTGACATGTACAGAAAAATGGACTGAAAATAATCAGTCCTACTTGCAGAAGTAAAATCAGGATTTGGGGGATCATTTCCTAAGTGGTTAAGAAGAGTATGTGATTGAGGAAAATAGATCATATGTCTAAATTAGTTGTCTTTTCACCAAGAGAATATGATTGAGGGATATCCTCTCCTCAGGACATTAGCCTTGGCTAGCTTTTTTTCCTACAGAGAGCACTACTGTCTCTGGGCACTTGCCCAGTATTACTGGAGAGGCAGGTCCCAGACACTGCATCAATCCTTTGCCTGCTCAGAAAGTAAACTTAAACTGTATTACACAGACAGCAAGGCCTGCTCTAAAATATCCTTCACATGCCTCAGTAAAGCCCCTTGCTGGCTTAAAATGTGACCTCAGTGTGAGCTGTAAATTTTGGTAGACATGATTTAATAATTTTAAGGACGAACCAGAAACAGTGGGCTGCAGGATCTGGGGGGAGTCTCCATCCCAGCCCAGTGGAGATGGAGCAGGTCAGTTCCCAGGGGCAGAGTGATTTCCTCACAGCCCCACCAAAGCAGGTGGCTGACACTCCCTCTTCTGCATCACTGATGCAAAAATACTAAATATAGGTTATAAACCAACCCCTGGACAGCTCAACCAGGAATAGCCAATTGGATGACATTAACTTTCTCAATTCTACAATGAGTTTCTTCTAAATTAGGTTCATTCAACATACACTGATTTTCAAAAATGCTAATCTTTTTATATGACTATAATGGAGGACTGAGAAAAATGTCTTACAGAAGTATAAGAACATTATGTCATATATTTTACATATATTTTACATATTTCTGACCATAAAAATTAGTCTATTTCATATATTGTATTCCTTTTTGACTCTGTCACCCCAGAACTGTCCCCCTGATTGTTTTGAGAGGTGGCTCCTTCTTACATAGCTTACTACATTTTCCCCAGCCTCTTCTCTGTTCACTGAATGTTATTCGTTGCTTTTAGAAGGACAAAGGCTGAGGATCGCATTTTTTTATTATTGCCCCACGTCCTTAAAAGTGAGAAACTCTGTTTCTCTGTAGAGCCCTGCAGAGAGAGTTTGCAGCAAATTATGAAACCTAGTTTATAATTGGCTTTTCCCACAAACTCTCTCTTGGGAAAGATTGCTGCCAGCTTTACAAGTCTGTGCTGATTTTGGATAAACCTTCAACAGTTCATGACTTCTCATAAAAATCATGCAATGTGCAGACAACTTGCACAATTTTACCAGAGCTAAGCAGGAATATTAAAAAAAAAAATTACACTGCACTTAAATATGTTACTTTCTGGAAGACAAGTGTTTTTCAGAGACCTATTCATTGCAAGAAAGTCCACCTTTAGATCCTCTTGCTGCTGTCAAGTTTAGACAGTGAAAAATCTGCATACTTATAAATCAGTCTCAATAAAGGAAAACGAGCTCAGACTTCTGCCTTCCTTGTGGGCATCTTCATTTGAAATTCTCTCTGGAAATTGCATTAGTTTTCATATGAGAAGGTCCCTATAATTTGCCTAATTACCAGCCTGACAGTTTTACATGGAGCTTATATGCAGAAAATTAAAGGAATGATGAGGGAAATTCATGGAAGAGTTTTTATTTCCCCTGACAGAAATATCATCTCAACCTGATTTGCATGTTAACATTACACATCACCTTCCAAATCTTATTGGTGGAAATATATCCACTCTCATCTATTTCCATGAAAACAGAAAACAAGGATTGACATGTTCATCTTGTTCCAGCAAAGCAGCTCCAAAAAGAGTGAATTTGGGTCAGGCTAAGAGATCGCCTGTCATAGAAAAATTCAGCCTTTTAAATTGTGGTTAAAAGAGAAACGTGATTGCATTTCTGCATCCTAAAAAAAAAAATGAGACACTTTAGGACTTCCAGGCGAACAGATAATTGCGAGCCCTTTTTTTGGACATGTCGCAGTCAGAGACTGAGACACAGAAAAAATTGGGTCTTGCCAATAAGTTGCGACATCCAGGTGGGCATTCCTGAACCAGATTTGTAAGAATGCCTTTCAATATGCAACCATTGTCAGTATTTGAACTTCCGAGAAGGCTGCTGCATTGCAAAGCTGGACCTAGGACCTTCTGAGGCTCCTGTGCTCAAGACTAATGAATAGCATCCTGAATAATCACAAGTTACTTTGAAAATTCCCTAGTCACCTCCATCTTAATTTCTCCTTCTTTAAAACCTGTGGTGCACTCATCCACACAGGAAGTGTTTGAGCACTTCCACTGAAGAAGAGAGTGCAAGTGCAGAGGTCTGTACTACTGATCCCTTGATAGCCACTGATAGCATATTTACAAATCTATAAACAATTGATTCAGTCATAGTATCAAGGCTAATGGGCTTTTTTCATTATGGTACTTAATCCAGCAACAGACAAACATCTTGTATGACTCAGGCCCAAAAATGGCACGGACTCATCTTCTTCAATAAGCCATTACCCATTTTATTTTAACTGACTAATACAGGGCTGGAAGATGCATAGAAATTAAGAACTTATAAGTCTATATTCTGGGCTAAAAAAAGAAAAAGGAATAGTATGAAGGGCCATGTAACTACACATAGTTGAAATTATTTGGCATCTCAGCTTCTGTGCTGGCTCATGTGCTCTGTTTAAAGTGCTGTGTACGTCACTTCAAAATATTTTTATAGGTAACCCAGACACAGTGGAAGAATTTCCCTCCACATATAATACAAAGTGAAAATTTCAGCTATATAGTCAACATTTTTCAGATTTCCTGATTTTTTTGTGTGCTTAACTATAAAACTTATTCAAATACATATATTTTTACAGAGAATGTGATACACATTCTATCTAATATTTTACTCTTTTCTGTAACAGAAACTTACAGTCAGTTCTTTTAAGCATAGAGTGTGCATTTAATAGGAAAGGTATTACAGATACCTTCTATTTCTTGACACAGAGAGCACTAGCAACATTCAGAATCTCAAACTGAAATTTTCAAGCCAACTCAACAAGAATACTTTAAGCATAATATACTTCATTTACATTTCTCCTTGAGGGAGTTAGAAACACAAATACCATCTTAATTAATTCATAAAAGATAGATCTAGTGTTATAACTGTGTCTGCAAAGTGTCACTTGAGAAAATATAGGCAAGTGTCATTACACAGAACCATCTAGAGAATCTAGAGCCATTCTGCTAGAGAATAACTCAAAAAAAAACCCCTACCAGCTTGAATCACATACAGTATCACATAATTGCTGTTGTTACTGCACTTACAGTGGGAGCATGGAAAGTGCTAATGCCAGTTTATATTCAGTACCCAAAACTGTTCCAAAGAGAGCCTAAAATAGACTTAATGAATACTTTCAGAAAACTGCTTCTGTTTTATATCTAAATTAATGGGTAAAAAGAAGCTAATTTAACCATAATCCATACCCTGACTTCAGTCTCTGAAAATAGTTATAGATATGTATTATTTGACTTCTTGTCTCAATAATTAATCCTAACATCATCATTTGTTTTGTATGTAGTTTACAACATATTATTTGGTTGCATTCAGAGTACAAAGTAAGAACTTTTGCTATGACAAGTTGAAGTAAAGCAGATACCATGTAAATAATACGCTGGGAAACACAAAGAAGCAAGTTATCAGGCTACAAAAGCTACCCCGTGCAAAGCAGCAATGTTTCTTTGGTTTTAGACAAGTACTGACTGTCTTGCAATAAGAAGTGCACAACCATCAGTGTTGCCCAGCCATTCTATAGGGATAGCACATAAAAAAACTACTGTGATTGTTTGCAATTTTTCCATTTCACTCTTCTCTTCAAAGCTTCACTTCACTTTAAACATCAACCAGTTTCACTGGTTATTAATAAAACTGGTAATTCATGCTAAAAGGAAACTTCTCTTCCTGTTCCCCATCTCTGCTCAGAAATCTTGACAAAGTGGCACATATCAAGATCAGCAATGATCATCTAGATTGAGATGTTCAAATCTCAGGTGAATTTTCACAAACAAATCTCAAGTGAACCTTCATAAATAAACCTTTTTTCTACATATGTTCAGCACACAAGTGCTGTTCATTAAAATTTACCTCTATTCAATAATTTCCATTTGGTATTAGTTATTGTGCAGCAGTCCCTGGGAAAAAAGCCTGGAGTATGCAGGATCTCACCAAACATCTACATAACACATTTCTGGCACTAGAAAATGCTTTTCTAAGTTTACAGACTAAATACCTAGTCAAAATCAAAGGATTAAAATATCAGCTTTCTGAAGAAATGAGTGTTTTACAGGACAGAGGAAGGTTTGTTCAGTAATACAAATTAGTTGATAAGAACTAGGCATCTCCAAGCAAGTATAATGTTCTCTTACAGGAATTTCAATTTCAGGCTCCTACAAGAAATAAAGCCAGCAGGTCTTACAACCATTGTTAGGAAAGGGCTTCTGTGGTCACAGCAGACTTCTCAAGGAAGCAGAAACATTTCTGATGAAGAGGGGAAGATCATAGAATTGTAGAATCACAGAAGAGCTTGAGTTGGAAGGAACTTTTAAAGGTCTAATCCAAACCTAAAGGTTTAATCCAAACCCCTTGCAGTGAGCAGGGATATTTTCAGCTTGATCATGTTGCTCAGAGCCCTGTCCAACCTGTCATTGAATGTGTTCAGGAATGGGTCTAGTGCCTCTCTGGGAAACCAGTTCCAGTGCTTTACCATACTCATCATAAAAAAAAATAGTTTAAATTAATATACCCTTGTTCTATCACTACAGGCTAAAAAGTCTGTCTCCATCTTTCTTATAAGCTGCCTTTGAAAGGCAGAAATAAGATCTCCCCAGAGTCTTCTCTTCCCTCCTCTAACATGCTCTCTGAGGCAGGGAGGAAGCACACCCCAGAGGAATCAGTTTCCTCTTTCTATACTGCCTGCACAGATCTGATAAGTCTGATCTTTTGAATGTGCCCAGGAAAAAATGGAGCTCCTGTTGCAGCACAATGACATTTTAATGAGCTGGTTTAAAGTCATTTTTATTATAAACGCATGGGAGGATAAAGCTCTCAGCTTTATCATAAATCCACACAGTTCAAGGGGAAAAAGGTGACTCTCCCACCAGTGCCTCTGTACATCATACTGAGCCTCACCCTCTGATCTGCCTGCAAAGTGAATTGCACTGGTGCTGCCATTAGAGGAAACCTTGCTAGCAAGTCCTGCCGCAGCAGGATCAACTGCCTGTTACAGATCTCCTACCAGGTAGGTATTAATCATTCAAGCACAACAACCTACAACAGACTTTTAAATGGGTGAGGGAAAAGCTGCTTCACTAAACTACAAATTGTGCAGAAGAGAAGAACAACCTAGTGGTAATTGGTTGTAACTAATTAAGTAACCTGAACAGAAAGGCTACTAATGATAGTCAGTTGCTAAATAGCTACAACAGTTAATTGTAAAAGTTTCTGGAGACTTTTGACATGATCTCTGGCAGGCTATGTGCAAAGGCACCTGGATGAATAAATTAATTGCAGCTTTGCCATGTCCAGAAAGAAAATGGACAGGAAAAATGCGGTGCAGCTTAAAAATGAAAAGGTGATTATCAGAACTAAATTAATCCTTCTAAAAGGAACAAAGTCAGACAAAAGACTTGATCAGCAGAAACGTGACAAAATGAGAGCAACTGTTAGTGTACTTAAGAATGTTCCTTTTAGTAAAAGTGCCTTAAGAATGATAAATGAATCACCTTCAGTCACCAAGTACAGTCCCATATAGCTATCTCCAGTAGCGAAACAGTGGTTCAAGCTCTAGAAACCTACCAACAATTCACAGGGGGAAAAAAGACATAACCTTAAAATTAATTTTTTAACAGCCACATTCTGTTTGAAATCAAAGAAAAACAAAATGAAAAACTAGATACAATGATAACTCATATCTCTATCTGTTTTCTCCTGGGAGTCTTTCTGCACTCATTAGACATGCTACCCACATGCACCTAAAATCTGACTTGTGACACAATAATAGCAAGAGATTTAGTTAAACGGACATGGGTCATAGCCCAATTGTCAGTTGGACTAAATCTTTTTGCAGAAGGCACTACAGTACACAAACACCCTTAGGCCTGATCACCTTTTAAAAGAGTCAAATTTTTGTCTGCATTCAATATTTCATACACACATTATTTGATACATGAGCAGTCTTCTCCATACGGATATGTTTGCCTCTCAGGTATTCTGGAAATGCATCAATTTCTGTTTGATCTTGCTGCTTTAAAAGATTATGTTTTCTGAAACATTTCATACAGTTGACCCTGTGACTCCATTACTGCGCTCAGATAGTTACACTCTTCTGACTTGGCTTATCTAGTGGCCTCAACATCAATCTAAACATCAAGCCAAATTAAAACTTAATTGCAACTCAGGTTCAAAACATGTCATTGCAACTTTCAATATAGAAGAAATTCTAGCCTGTGTTTCACAGTATATAGTCTAATCTGTCACATGATAATAGAGAGAAATCCGTGGAGGACACAGCATTGCAGGCCTTGTTAGCCAGAGAGAAAAGGTATGAAATGTAATTGGCCAGATGTAGTCTCTTGACATTCCCTTGGAGGACTGAATTATCTAACATGAAGGAGTCTAAAGCCAAAAACCAAAGATGGGAAGTGTGCTCTTTTTGTTTCATCCCTTTCTTGCTCCTTGTCACACCAGAACATGGGTCACATTGTACCTGATATATTGGTTGGATATTTACATTGACATTAGGGTCTTAAAGCAGTTCATGTTTCTGAATTGCTCAGAAACCTAACAGTTCACATTTTAACTAACACCCTAACTTCAAATAACCATTATTTTGAACTTGTGCCAAAACCCGTAAAGTTTTACTATCACACAGCCACAGAATCTCCTTTTACTTCCTTGTCTCCTGAAGTGCATGATATTTTATTTTAGTGCTCCCATTACATGTAGATGTATGGTCAAGTATTATCTTCTCCGAGGTAGCACCACTCTGGCAAAGTTACAGGTGTTACTGTTCTTCCTATAATAACTAAGAATAATACCCTCCAACTTTTAAAGGTTTGCATGGTTTTTCATGGATCCTTTTATGCAATTTGTGGATGTTGAATGTTTCTCCTCTCAGGAAAAGAGCTTGTATTCTCTATCATTCAGGAAGAGTTTCTTCACTGAAAGTCCGGTCAGGCATTGGAATGGACTGCTGTTGTGTTGTATGCATCTGGCCACTGGTGATCTCCAACCCGGCCAGCAGCAGAGCAGCCAGGGGATCAACAACACCCCAGGGGATCTGTAGGGCACACGGGGAAACTCTCTGGTCTCGGGAGCACGATGGTGGCGTGGTCGCATGGTGCAGCAACAGAGGAGAGACAGGTACAATTGAAGATTCTTTCTACAAGAGCTACCAGAAGTGCGTGCTTGAGTGATTGCGTGTGTGTGTGCCTGTGCCACCGAGAGGCTTCATTACTGGAGATGCTTCTGGAAGGTGGCGGCACCGCTGCTCTCGCTCCACCGCCAATGGGCTAGCGGCTTGTGACAGACTGCCCAGTGAGGTGTGGAATCACTCCAGGAGGAGTTTGAGGAACAACTGGACATGACACTACATGCTATGGTCTAGTTGACATGGTAGGTTTTGGCCAAAGGTTAGACTCGTTCACCTTGAGGGTCTTTTCCAACCATAATGATTCCATAAATCTATGATTTGAAGAAGTAAGCGGTCATGGCATGGGATGAGTATTTGATATAATGCAAACTTTTCTTTGTCACATGCAGACTGACTACTGCAATCCAGTGAGTTGTCCTGAGGATCAGAATTAACAGATTGTTCTTCCAAGCATATAACATAAACTCTTTACCATGTAGTGTAAAGACAATATAACTGTGGTCTTAACTCTGACATGCTTTTCATGAAAGCATGTTTTATATGCTTGCAATTGTTCAGTGGGGTTTTCTGTCAGATGTCTGAGAATATATTCATGATACCATCTCAGCTTTTAGTAGAATATCATCTATGTATAGAGGTCATCCTGAGCAGAAGCTAGATATTATCTTAAAATGAGATATAGTGATTTTTTTTTTAATTGTTACAGGCTTGTCTTGGTTTACAAGACAGGTGTCTGCTAGGGAAGGCAGAAGAGCCTCCCAGGGAATGGAGAATGTAAACCCACTCCCTCCAAATTATTAGAATTTTGAGATTAAGGGGCTCTCAGGCAAAGCTATGGGAATATGAATAACAGTTCTTTACAAATGTGTGTGATTAACTAAACAAACAACAGCAGCTCTGGCACTGACACCGAGCAGAGCCAAACCCAGTCCCGGCCTCTCGGCCGCGGCGCTTTCCCTCCGCTGCAGTTCCGGGCACGGCCGGCAGGGGCGCTGCTGCCCCCGGCGGGCGGGGCGGGTGCGGTGATTCCCCCAGGCTGCAGGGGGCGCTGTGGCGCGGGCTCGGGAGCACGCGGCAATGGCGGCTGGGCCCTGAGGGGAAGGGATGGAGGAGAGGCTTCGCTTCACAAACCCTGGGGCAGCCGGTCCCGGTGCCCCAGCAGGACTCTCGGGAGCACCAAGCTGGGCTGGCAGGGATGAGTAGAAATCCCGGGGCAGTGGACGAGAATGTCTCAAAACTCCATGGCAAACAGTTGGAACCTACGGGATGTCCTGGCAGGGCAGGGGAATGCCGGGCTCCACAGCGGAAGAAAGATTCCCCGCTGGGTAATGGTGGTAGCAGCAAAAGTCCTTTTCCCAAGCCGCAGGTCTGATTGGAGAAGACAGCAGGAGACGGAGCCTCGCAGTGGTGACGAATTCTCCCCACAGTGCCCGGAGCCTGCCTCCCCTCCAGTGCCGAGAGAGCGAGGGGCTGCGCCCAGCCCCTTCCCCAGCCCGAATCTCTCGGTGTCTCCGGCCCCTCCACCAGAGAAACTCCCAAAAGTGGAAGGAGCTCCCCCCGCCCCGCCCATCTCCGGCACCCAGCCGTCGTGATTCTTAGCAACTCAATGGGAAGAAATTCTACAGGTGATAAGGAAAGAACAGAAAAAACCCAACCCCCAACAAGGCTGCAGTAGTTTTATTTGCATATCTGACTCTGGAGGTGATTTATCACATTGAAGCTGATCCCATTTCCTATATTTTAGTTTTCAGTCAATGTAATTGTACTGCCCTACTGGTTCTTGACCAAGTAAATGACAGCATGACAGTGTACAATCCAAAATCTGTGTGAGGATACTGAGCAAATGCCACGTTGCTGCAGAAAACTGGGTTTGCTCCAAATCTATTTGCTCTGGAATAATCTTGTTTGTATCATAAAGAGTCAGAAGTAATTTGCAACACTGAATGTGGAATGAAATACTCTCTCTTTGAGCCTTGATGATGCCATTTGAACTAGCAGGAGCAAGGCTTGGGATTGGTCCTTTAGAAGTCCTATCCAGCACAGTGATCAGGAATTACTAGTGAGACGGAAGACCTGGATTATTTGGCATGGGCAAGGCTTTGTGCTGATGCGTGGAAACTCACAGGACTTCTTGTGGCTAAGCAGAGCTGGCAGCCTTACTGCACTGCCTGGCACATCCAGCCAGGCTGCCTCAAAACACACAGCATAAACAGCAGAAAGGTGAGGGATAAGACACCCACAGCAGCCTAACCTTTGACTTCTAGCACCTCCACACCATTCTCAGCAAAGCCCCTGAGGACAGACAGTAGCATCCACTGTGCACCAGCAAGTTTATTCTGTAAATCATGTAAACATAGGGAATAACACAATAAATTGCCCTGTGAGCAACCCAGGAACTGCTTTCCAGCAGATTTGATTGTTGTAGCTGACTGAGTTTTAGCTGAAATGTGCAGAGAACATGCTCTGAATGAATCACGTTCTGCCATGCTTCATTAGGCACCTCTAGCATGGAGAAACCATAACTGAGGAATTAGGCCCCAGCAGCTTGGGCAATTGCCCCATGGCCATACCCAATGTATTTCTTGTGGCCTATAGTCGTGCCTGCCTTCAAACACCGTTTTTTTCTTTTCACAAGGTGATCAATGATGTGTTCTCATTTACTAAACTAGCTTACTACTATTATAATTACAGGAATCTGGTGTCTTTGGCTACACCTATACCTGTAACCTAAAAAGGAACCTTTAGGCTTAGGGGATGGCACATGTAAATTGATATTGTTCAACTACTACAACATTATCTGACACATTTTTTTCTGGTGGCAACCACCCTCTACCTGGCAAAGTTTGAGCATCATTTTGAGAAGAAGCAATTCCAAAACATAGTAAAGGGACAAATAAAAGAGAGTTTAACCATGTGAACATGAGTTTTAGCCTGGTTAAATTATAATTAAAAAATGACATTTTTAAAATAATTATCCCTTCAAATTAAACAAAAACTCTCAAGAGGTTGAACTCACACAGACTCTCACAAGTTCATCTGGCAACATAAGCATGAAATTCCTGACATTTAAAAACAGATCAAAAGGCTAGAAACACTTCTTGGCAACCCTCTACTACGGTGTGTGTTTATCCCAATAAAAATTATCCAAGTTCTTAGTGTTTCAGGCAGCCATTACACACCATTTACAGATCAAAATTACTAGCTTCAGTACTCAAATGAATAATGGAGGAAAACAATTTTTTTTCTACAGTTTCTTTTATTTGTAGTACATTACCAAGTCCTTACTATCTTCATTTCATGAATGGAAAATGTAGGGAAAGAGAAATGTCATCCCAGAATTATCCAGTAAATGAGATAACTGAATTTATGGTATGCTTCCATTCTCTAGATGTTTACTTTCTCTTCCTTTGCCTTCTCTAGGAGCTGGTAATTTTTAACTTCCATGACTACTTAGTCTCTTTTTTGTGGGGGTAACTTCCTGCCACTCAAGTAACTAATGTTGTTAAACAGGGAATTACTTTTCCTGATTTTTAGCTCCGAGTTTTTCATGTCTCCAGAAGCACTGAGAAAGGCTTAGTTCATCTGTAAGTTCATATGCATTTTCCAGTTACATAAGCCGAGGTAACAAAGTATACCTCTCTTAACAAACCTCTCTTCATGGCCTTAGTTCAGCACTGCTGCCAGCCCAACAGAAAGCCTAGTTAGCGCCAGAATGTGCAGATATCAGCACTGAAGATAGAGCTAGACAAGACACCAACACCCTTGATGATCTTTGGCACAGGAGCCCAGACACTGGGACTGAGCCCAGATTTGCTGAAGGCCACAGAAGATTTCAGTCATATTGTCAAGAATCCAGCCCAGACTACAGTCTGCAGTCTTAACCTCAGGGATATCTGTTGTTCAGTCGTGAAAGATGAGAATAACCCCTTACCACTCAAGAATCTTTGCAGAGTTTTTCTCAGTACATTTTTGTGAAGAGAAGTGTTGTAAGTGTTAGACATCTGAGAGAGCTTGATGTATTCCTTCTGCAGCTAAGTAGAAACACTTTGGCTCACATTAGAAAGTTCGTTTTTATAACAACTGACCAGAGGCACAGTAGCTGCATCAGGTAAGGCTGTAATAGTTGGAAGGCCAGATAAATGTGAGCAAATTTTTGCAAGACTTTTGCTTCATTCTCATCCTTTTTCTTTTCAAGTCATACTTCCCAGCTGTCTTGCTGACACCCAGCGGAGTGGAAGAATGGGTTTTAGCAGCATGGAACAAAGAGTAAAAAAGTCAATACTGACCTTGTAAAGATTCACAGTTGCAGCCTCTGAGCATATAATTGTACTTGCCAGCAATATCTGTCTGGTTCATAATCTTGAAAAGTCCATTTTTAGAGATTTTCTGGGTCTGTCTTAAAAGGTACTTAATAACTGTATGAGGTATTACCTTCCAGAACATGATGCAGAACAACCTCGTCATTGATTTTTCCACCCCTGTTCCTTTCTGTTCAAACAACTGTACAGATAAATGTAGTTTAACTGCTACTCAGGTCAGCTGGGGAGAAAACTTTAACTTTACTTTCCATACCCAATAGTACAGTGCACTTTTTGCATCTTTATTGCTTTACCTTATATTTGAATATACTCAGTTACTCATCATGTCCTGTGATTAGCCACACTCCCAGCCCTTGTTTACTTTGTAGGAGAGCACTTCTTTCAGATTCTGGAAATGAACTAGCATACAGGAAAGTCAATAAAAGTTTTGGCACTCATCTTCCTAAGGGCCTCAAATGATGTTTTGCCTAAGTTCTTGACCAAGTTTTGCCTAAGTTCTTGGTTCTCAGTGACCACTAGCAATTGGGTTTGAAAGATGTACCCAGCACTAAAATCTCATGGAGCACAACATCTCAGTTATACATAAGCATCAGTTATATATAACTTATAAAGACTGATGGCAAAAAAATTAAAGAAGGCATGAAGAATAGGTGACACTGTATATGTAAATACCAGAAGAAACACGGATCTCTCCGAGGACACCACTTCCAGCAGCAAAATAAAGTGAAGAGCCATTTTTGTCACAACTACCAACCCAGTGCTCCTGATGAGCCTACAGACCCTGCAATCAGCACACCTGCATGGTGGCTAGAAATCTGTGGAACATCACAGATACCCGTCTTTTTTGTTAGTCTAGCAAGAACAGACACCTCAAACATATTTCACACAAGGAAAAATAGACAATGAGCAGCAATTTGACGTAAGATTTATGAAGGATGATGGAAGCATGAACCCAAACCAAAGGACTGTTTCTTAATAACTGATGATTTGTAAAGGATATAAAAGCAATATGCAGAAGTAAGCTTGATGTGTCCTATCAAAAGCAACCACAAAAATCTAACGAGGAACTTGACAGCAAGTGCTCCTTGCCCTCTCTGTTCAGACCGCATGGACTAACATATTTGGAACTTTATGAGTTTCTGAGTGTTGGAGAGTGAAATTATAAAATTGGTTTGCTTAAAGACTGTATAAATACATATCATATTCCCCTTTGAAAAGATACTGCACCGAACTTAGTTCATTTCCCTGAAAATGAGAGTAGGACTGTGATCCTTCTACAACTGGGTTTGAAAATGCAGAGCAGGAAGGCTGGAGCAAATGGCTCCACAGCAACACAGAGCCTGCTCCTTATAAACAGAGAAGAGCTCCTTATACACAGAGAAGAACAGTATTGACTTCTCTCCATCCCTGTGGGGGTTCAATTCCAAAGGAGCTAAGCTAAAGAACAGGTCCTGAGGGTGGTTACTCACAAGTTTTCTCTGCAGCCAACTCTTAAATTTCAGGAAGGCATCCTGGCTCCTTTAATCTACTCTGCTACTTAAAGAAAAAATTGGAGTGCAAAATATGTGGTCTAAATTCTCTTTGGTAATCTTTCCTTGCCTACAGACGGGAACACGCAGTGTTGAGACCTGTACTTGCTTGAGTTATCACCTGGCAACAATCGCAACAGAAAATCCCCTGCATCATCCAGCTTTGGCACTGATAGCCTGGAGGGACTTTTGTCAGTGAGAGTAATGAATCTGAGATTAATTGACATACAGCTACAGCTAAACTGATTCTGGGTATGCATACTGCCAGGGACAGTCCCATTAAGTTCTTGCACTGAAATTAATTTAGGATGTGCACATTTAGTGTGTAGGCTAAAATTATTCTGTATGTATCATTGTGCATACTTAAATAATGATGTTCATCAATCAAAAAGATTATTTTTCCTCCAAGGTATCTCCCAGGAGTATTTCTATACTGACCGTGGTGGACTACTCTAGATAGGGTAGAACCCATCTGGGTAAAATACTCCTTAATTCTGATTTTTCACTCAAGTTGCAACTAAAATGCCTCACAAATATCCACGCAACCTGAGGTAATAATCTTACTCGATGTCAGTAACTTCTTCGTAAAAGCAAGCCTCTGCTGTTGCCTTTGTCATTTACTTTGTGGAAGAAAGGCTGGAAGAGGCTATATTTAGCTGTTTTGTGCATAAAAACATCAGTTCAAGAAATATACAGTGATAGATGAGTCTTTGGTTTCTGCAGCTGACATCTGTATACCCACTAGAGCTTCCAAACACAGTAGTCTTTGTTTAGTTTAGTTCTAGCATGTTTCTGTCTGCAATGGATTACCACAGTCATGTTTGGAGACTGACACTATGAGATCACAGCTTATCAATTTTGGCCTCTCTCCACTGCAGCTATCACTTGAAATAGACAAACAACCCCCAAAAGTCACCTCAGGATATGGAGCAATAATGCAAGGAGCAAAAAAAAGCTGGACTCAAAGATGCCACCTCTTTAGTAGAGCTTCAGGGGAAATCTAAATCAAAATAAAAATATATATTTTTAAAAAAAGGGGGGGGGGGGGGAAGGAAAGGAGGAAATTCCTGGAGAGAGTTTTACAGTGTTGGAAAATGTCTTTTTACAGCTACAAATAAAAAAACAAGCAAGCAGATAAAATGGGTTTGTATGATAATCAATCCTTGATGCTTTCCAGATATTTTACAGAATAAAAGTCCACACCTCCATCTGTATCAGATAAATGTGCTCTTTATCTTTTCTCACCACCTCTATCCTATTGAAAGACAATAAGCTTAAGAGAATCTCCAATCTCCTTGAGGACTCACTGGTTTTAGAGGAAAGTCAGGTATGAAAACAAAAGAGAAGTTTGTTGTGCTCTATGTTTTGTCTTTGTAGGTTGTTGCCCAAGCCTTTGGGCATTCTTAAGTTCTTTTATGGCCTGAGGTCCCCCTATCACCAGCCCCTCAGAGGATGCTGGGCTTCCTGTCTCTCTCAGGTGGTGCTTTCCAGATATTTATTTGCCAACAGGTCAGCCAGGGCTGGCCCTACCCGTGGCAAGGATTTCACTCTTGGGCACAGGCTGTGACTCAGGCTACACATCCTCCCAACCTCTCCTCTATCCCCGCATGTAAGTCCTGGGGCTGCACCCCAGATCTCACTGCAAAACAACTGGCCATATGCTTCCAACCCCTGGCAGAAGCAGGCACCAGGGAGGGAGGGAGCCCTGGCTGTACACGGTAACTCAGCAGCCCCTCAGAGCAGAGAGCTATTCTTTACCACTACTTGCTTAGAAAGAAATATAAGTTTCTGAGATGAAGAGGATGGGATTTTTCTTCCTGAGATGCAATTCCTCTTTTAAGAGGTTTTGTGGTGATGCATAGCCTATTGTTAGGGGCTGTGTCTTAGCCCTATGCAGCAGAAGGTAAAATACCTTTCCAGACTTGTACATCTCTGTGCCGTGTGTGCCTGTATGAGAAGACAATCTGTTGAACTCAGCTTGCCTTGGACAGTTTTGTGTTACAGTTCAGCACTCCAAGAACACCCCAACAATCTCTCATTGCCTGTCACATAGTCCCTTTCTTCCAGCCCACAAGAAACTCAAATCGAAGAGACTTTGGTTTCAGGTTCATTGGGCTCTCCAGTGAAGTCTTCACCAGCTGTCACTGTGAGGAAGTTGTTGCATGACTTACAGATTGCTCAGGTGTTTTCCTCCATCTTGCCAGCCTCTCCCCTCTGGGCATGTATCTCCACAAAATGAATGAAGCAGAAGAGAAAGAAAGGACTCACTCCTATTGAGTCATGTACATGTTTGGATGTGTATTTTTTATTTTACATTTATTTTCTGGCCCTGAGAATGCTTCTTTCTTTGTGATGAAGAACCAGCTCACAGGACAGTGCATGAAAAAGGAGACTGAAATGGAGCTGTCTCCCTCTTCCTCTGTGCACCCTGGCTGAAGGATACCATGCACACCCTGAGGCTTACCTGCCAGCATAGCCAAGGGGAGGATGTGAATTAAGTGAATATTTGGAGATTAACACGATAGTGACCAAACCACTGCACCTATTCCTTAGAAACAAAAGTATTTCGGTGTCACTGGTCCGTTGAAGGCATATTGCCTTTATGTTAAAGATCAAAAATAATTTGTGACAGTCAAGCCTCAAAGTCAAAAGACTGCTCTCTGATGCTGGAGGTGAATAGAAGTGTCTCCTCCAGCAGCACCACACAATTGTCTGCCGTATTCCATATTTACCACCAGCAGTTTCATCTCATTCATCCTGATGGAAACCAGCTGCTTCAGCAACCAACAAGCAATTCTTTTAGCCTTTCCTAACATAAGAGTTTCTCCACCCGTCTAATCATCTTGGTGTCCCTCCTCTGGACTCACTCCAGCAGTTCCGTGTTCTCCCTGTGCTGGGACCCCAGAGCTGGATGCAGGGTTCCAGGTGGGGTCTCACCAGAGCAGAGCAGAGGGGCAGGATCCCCTCCCTCTCCTGCTGCCCACGCTGCTTTGGATGCAGCCCAGGACACGTTTGGCTCTCTGGGCTGGGAGTGCCCATGGCTGGGTCGTGTCCAGCCTCTCAGCCACCAGCACCCCCAAGCCCTTCTCACAGGGCTGCTCTCCCTCTGTTCATCTCCAGCCTGTGCTGGTACTGGGGGTTGTCCTGACCCAGGTGCAGCACTTTGAACTTGGCCTTGTTAAACCTGATGAGATTCACCTCTTGAGCTTCTGCAGGACTTGACTTTCAAGTGCAGGGAGACCTACCTGCCTCCAGTTCAGCACCCATTATATATCAGCCGCTTTTACAATTCTCTGTCTGGCAGGTACGCAGCTGTTTTGCAGAGAGCACAGCAGAGCAACATACACATTTTCCCAGCTCAGTAGCAGTAAAATCAAATTAACAACCGAGAAGGAACATTAATTTAGGTTTTTCAAAATAAGACTTTTGCTGGAAGCCACAACAATCACTGGTTCAAATCCCCCTTTTAGGAGGTAAAATTCCTGCCTGAAGAGATTGAGCTGTGTAAACCAGATTGGGTTTTTTTTTCCTTTTAAAATGGTATTAAAGTAATTTCTCACTTTTCCCATAAAAATTATTAAATGTTATTGCTTGTCAATCTTATTTAAGATTTTTTTCACTCTGTATTTACCTACCACATATCTCTCAATCATTCTTTCCCTTGAGGTCTCAATTATTCTCAAGTACTATGTCATTAACATTATTTCTTATGTTACAATAGCAGTACAGCTCTTGCTTTCTCCTAGTGGAGATCTGAATGATCACATTAAATAAATAAATGCTTACCAAGGGCTCCTCTCTTCCTCACCTTTCTTGCTGTTTTCACTACCTTATGAAGGTTTATGAGACCTGATGTGATATTAGATGTATTTTCACATTGGAAAAGAAAACAATTCAGAATGGGAAGAAGCTTGGTTGTAGACTGTATTAAAGAATGCAATGACCCTGTCCCTAGAGAAGCAGAAACTCTGCATCTTGGCCATGGCACACATAAGATTTTAGGAACTGCTCCCTTATATTGGAAATGGACAGCCAATTAATGATGGCCCATATCTGCAATACACCTGCAAGCTCTTAGCAAACCAGAGGCTGTGCTCTCAGGTGCACCTAATGTGAAGTGTTCTGTCATGTCACTTCTCTTTGGGTACTTCCTAGAAAGACTTCCTGGCATTTTCTTTGGACACAAAGGACACATAACTTACCTCTTCTTCCTGACTGCATAGTGAGAAATGCAGAGGTCCCCAAAACAAAAATATACCTTCAGAAATTATCTTTTCACAGACCTTCCCCAAAACTGTTGAAGGGCAGAGAGCTGTGCTGTATGTTATTACAGCTCTCTTCCTCTACTTCAATTCCCCCACTTTTTATTGGCTTTGCATTATAGAAGCCTGAAAAAGCCCAGCCTAGATCAGGGCTATGTTCTGCAGGATGGTGTACAAATAACTAAGAGGAGACAGTCTCCACCCTCGCCATCTCAAAATTACACTGAAAATTTACAGAAAAAGGGGAAGATATCACCATCCCTTTATCAAAGAAGCTATCAGTCACAGGTAATGCACTTTGTGAGAGCACTGAAGACTAAACCTCAGACAGAATTTCACCATCATGTTAAGTGGCACTGCCATTTCCCAACAGCATAAACAGCATTGCATCTGCCCTTTACCTGACTGCTTGGCTTGCTAGCATTTCAGCCCTCCACATCCTCATGATAGAACAAACAAACTGAAACAGAGGATGTTCCACCTGAGCATGAGGAAGAGCTTCACGGTGAGAATGACTGAGCACTAAAACAGGCTGCCTAGAGATCTTGTGGAGTCTCCTTCTCTGGAGATAGTCAAAAGCCGCCTGGACACAATCCTGAGTAACATGCTCTGTGGAACCCTCCTTGAGCAGAGGTATCAGACTAAACAGCCTCTACTGGCCCTGTCCAACATTATCCATTGTGTGATCCTGTGAATCTCTGCTTTTTGCACCTCAGAGTGAAGCAAGTCCCATATAAAGCTAAGAGGCAAAAGCAAGGAAGTATTTAGTCTGCTTCACTTCTCTGAGGACATCCACCAAGCATCCATACAATTGCTTTCACTGGTATGGGAGAAGAGAGAAGGAAAAAGGAGCCAAGGGCAAGAGGGGACAGGGACGGGGACGGGGACGGGGACGGGAAGGGAAGGCAAGGCAAGGCAAGGCAAGGCAAGGGAAAAATCAGAGAGCAGTTATTTGAAACAATTGTGTTGCCTGCTATCAGCCGTCACTCCATCCAAGATCCTCTCTGTGAGTCTTGGGGACAACAAAAGGATGCTGCAACCCAGCCCTGATCTTCATCTTAAGTCATTTAGGCTCACAGGTATCAAAGCAGCTCTGTTCCTTCTTCCAAAATGTAGTCATCAGGACTGTATAAAATGACTACCAAAAAAATTATTTCACATGCCTGCTGCAAAACTGTGCTTCTGTCCTGGGTCTCATCACATTATATGTCAGTGCAGTGCAAGACATCTGCTGCTGGGCTAGATGCCAAGTCCACAAGACTCAGTATGATACCAAAGTTGTGAAAGATGCAATTATGGAGCTATAACAATTTCATTTTCTGGATCCTGAATCCCTCTGTCTCTTCAGAACCAGTGGAGACAATGGCTTTTTCAGGTAACACAGTGCTCTGGAAAGATGCCCATCCTGTATTGGCTGGCAGGAATTCTGAGTTTGCTCCTTTTCATTTCCTTTCTCTTTATCCCTACCACTTCCCCATTTAAAGAACAAAAACAATTCAGAAGAAATAAGCACTGTGTATGCTTTTATGGAAAATATGGAGTGTCTTTGCCAAGCTCTAGGATGAAATCAGTAATTTATGCAGTGAAAACTGGGTCAACAGTCCCTCACATCAGTGGACAGATATTTTCCCATCATCTTGAGTGGGCTTTGCAAATGATTAGTGAACATGTTTATTGGGAGAAACAAGAACACTTAATGCCCCAGGCACTACCCAAAACATCCTGCAGAATCCTGCTGAGGAGGTGGTTCAGGGACAATTTTCATAGGTGAAAAGAATCAGCTGAAATCCATGAGGATCCAGCACTTTGCTGAAATTGTATGCAAGAATTGCCAGTAGATTATTATTATAATTTTCTTTTTTTTTCCTTTTTTAAATTCTTTTTTATCCCTCCATTTTAGTAGCCTTCCCTCAGGATTTACAGTCATATAAACAAATTCACCTCTTTCACTTAACTTATCCTTACAATCCCTCTCAAACTGCTCGCTTTAGTGCCAGTGTAATTATCTCCCCAAAATAAATGGACAAATAGTACAGAGAGGCATGCAGAGAAGCCATTTTGAAGTCTTGTCTGAACCTGTTAGTGTTCTGCAAAATACCTCTGTAATGAAAGACATTCAATAATGCTGCAATTCAGAGAAGAAGAGGTCAATCAAGCTGCATAAATCTCTCCTTTCCTTCCTACTGTGCTCATGTGCTTTTTTAGACAGGACACTCTGACTGGTGTGTTATAAGCCTTTGGGGCTTGGATTTGTGTGTTGGCTTTTCTATAAATGAGTTAATTAGCAAAGCTGTAAGAAGGAGTTACTGGATTGCGGGTTGGGGTTTCATATAGGCTGCCTAGGAGACCGACAGCGCTCAAACACTTAAGTTTAGGGGAAACAAGGCCATCCCAAAGACCAACAAAGTGGCCATAAAAGGGACCCAACCATAATAATGTCCTCTACTTTGTAAAATTATCTCACTCCTGTCAGTTCAGAGCTCAAGGGCAAACATTTATCAAAGACAGGTCCTAAAACTAAAGAGTTGGTAGAAACTGGAGCAAAAAAATGAGCTTACAACTCTATACCCCATTTTAGTTCAGCGGCATGGGATGCTCTTCAGATGCTCTTCAGCTGCTACTTGAATAGCGGCTAATTTACAGCCAAAGCTCAAACCTGCCCATCTGCCATCTGGGATGTTTAACTCTGCTGGGAACCTGAGAAACAAGAAAAGCCATGTTAGTCTCAACATGCCTCTATCACTTTTTTTTTTAATCTTAATGCTATAACATCTATAACCTGTGTCTCTGGCTTTTTTCTTTTCCTGAGAAAGATAGATAATAATATTCTTGAAGCAGTATCATCATTAGCTTTACAAAAATACCAAACATGCAAGCACTCTTGACACCATGCTATTGCTGTTTTTATGATGACTCGAGAAGTGCAATGACTCTGTCTGAGAACAAAATTTTCAGTGTTACTGCTCCTCACCAAGATCACATGGTCCTCTTCCTTCATAACAGTAGTGGAAAAAACAGCCACAAGAAAAATGCATTTAATTTTGCTGTGCAAGTGAATTTCTAAACTGATTCTTTTATCCGGAAATGAAAAACAAACAGTTAAAAAGAGAAAATGCTCATCTTGCAGTCTCAGGACAACTTAGCAAAAGTACAATTTTATAGAAGTTGTTATTCTGCCTTTGGCCTCAGGCATATTTAGACCAATATCTTGCTCAATACAGATGAACGCCAATAAACAAACTTCTAACATACACTGTGATAAAATAATTTGCCACTAAGGAAAGGCCTTTTAACCCCATCCAGTTAAATTTAACTCACTTCCTACACTTCAGAAATTTCTAGAGAGAAGCTGCCAAAGATCATCAATATAACAACCAAAAAAAGTCTAACTTTTCTAAGAACTTACGTTTTTATGAAATCACAAGCTTTCATTTGTTAGTTATCTTTCAAAAAGAAAATATTTTTCTGTTCAGTTTTTAATATATAGTGTTCAATACCATGGAACATCCCATCTGTCCAGATTCCCTTTGAGATAAGAAGGGGAAACATGAGCAGCGAGAACATTTGCACCATTTCCTGTGTTATTTCGATTAAGCCTTATTTGTCTTTTCTTTCAGCTGTAGTCTCCAGATGGAAGACTGGCTAGCAAGGAGAACACCACCACCACCCTTTTTAGTAGCTTGCAGCATCCCTAGATTCGGTGGNAGCATCCCTAGATTCGGTGGCCTGCAGACAACTATGATAAAGAGGCTTTCCACAATACTTTAAGCTATACTGCTCTAGAAGTTGCAGGTAAGGAGTAGTCTCATGTGGTCTTTTACATCTTCTCCAAAAATCCTGACGTTCCTAGGGACACAAAATACTACAGCTTCACCCCCCAGTGAACTTCAGACTAACTCACATAAAATTATAAAAATAAAATGTATTTACACTGATCTGCCTATTTGAACTTGGGTATTTTATAAATCAATTTTAAAGCAGCCCAATTTTTACCCTAGATCTGCAACTGGTCAGCGATAGATCAGCACAGATAAATTTCCAAGAAATGTGAAATATAAAAATTACAATAATTAAAGAGGCTAATTGGACAACATGTGACTCAGCAATTTTTTGGTTTTTGCAATGTAGGTTCTAACAAAAGTGATAAAGCAGTGATATTACATGCTCTGTAATGCCCATTTAACACTACCAGTTATTAATACTGTGTAAAAGTCTATCTAAAACATACACTTACACATTTTAGTGGGATGTACTGACCTAACCCCTTTGAGAGTCTGGTGTTCTGGTTGCAGAAACTGGTTTCCACTGTTCTGCAATAAATCAAAATTACTCCCTGGTCATAGATTTGATCTTAAAGAATGGATATATGCTCTTTTCTTTTTATCTCTACCTAATCCATAAATGGATCTGTTAGGGATGTGGCAACAAATTTCAGCTCTTTCCCCAGCAGAAGTTATAGATCCCTGGTGCTTTGCTGCATTTCTCAGAAGCTTCAGACTCTGCTTTCTACTGATATGCTGCTAGTGAATTAATGCTTCTTCAGTGGAAAAGAAATAAAGAAGTAAATTAGCTAAACTTTTTCATTCATATTCTGCTTGTGTCTCCAAGAGAGAACAAATAAAGTGCTGGACAGAAGACAGAAATAAATATAGTGGGGTTCTACAGCATTAGTAAAACACTCTGTTTATCACAGCTGAAGGTATAAACACTGGCATTGTCTCTAAACTGGGAAAATTTGAGAACATAAAAAGTGGATCAGGACTGTATTTTGCTACTGTATCATTGGTGGAAGACAATGCTCTGTGAAAACAGGAACCAAAAATTATTTTCTTGTGTTCTTGTGGAGTCACTGTGAGGAATTACTCGTTAATCATGAAGGATATAGAACAGAGGCATTTTGTGAAACAGAGTCATCTGTTTTGTAAGAGCATGCTTTTGATGAAAGTCTGTTGCATTCAAATGGTGTTACAACATTTTGTACCAGTGGTGGATTTATTCCACCCTTTTTACAATTTTTCTCTTTTTATTTCTTTTTTCTCCTCTATTTTTCTTTTTATACTAATTTTCTCTTTTTTTCTTCTTTTTTTCTTTTTCTTTTCTTTTTCTTTTCTTTTTTTTAATATGTTATTCAGCATCTTCCGCCTGCACAGGTATTCTACACATTCCATCCATTCCATTCCATTTGCAGGTATTCCATCCTCCCTACAGTTATTTTAGGACATCTATGTATTTCTAGTGTGCTTTGTTGAGGTTTATTCTTCCTTGTAAATTTGGTCCTGACTTGCAAATTTCCACAGAAAGATAAAGAGCTGTCTACAGGTTCAGTGCCATTAGCATTGAGCTGGAGTCAGTTGCACCACAGTGTGAAGCAGGGACAAGTATTTCCTGTCAGTATGTAGAGCAAATCTGTCAGGAAAAGCCTACGTCTCTCAGCCACAGGCAAGCTGCAAATTGTATTCAGGATCTTTGCCTTAAACCCCAACCAGCCCATCTAAAATATCAGCGCCACATGTTGGGCTCTGACTGATGTTTGAAGTAAGAGAACTGGCAGAGCATTAGGAGTGCAAAGCTTTTCTACAAGTGGCACCAGCTATCCTATGAACTCACCTTCTTCCTGAGTTGGCCTAATAATTTTGTGTTCTATCTATCTAGACACAGCTGTGCGCATGGCTTGCCTTCTTTACTGACCCTTAGCGTTGAAAGCCTGCAGGTACTTTAGTACAGTAATGTTTATAGAGGTGTCCCACAGACACTTTGGAACATGAGTAGATGCATACTGCACGTATTTAACAGAGACAGTGGGAGGCTGAGATCTAGGCGTCAGGGATGTTGCTAATCCAATAGACATGTGTGGAGAATCCAGCTGGTCAGTTAGGAAAAAGCAATGGGATATTGACAGCAGGCTTGGGAAGAATTGTGGCTCATTCCAACTGAGCACATAAAAAAACTCCTGCACTTAAGCAGGATTGGAACTTCTGCTGTGGAGGAACAATTTTTTGACCCTTGCAACATGAAAAGTAATATACCCATTTCAAAACCAGCAACTGTTTGAAAGCACTACACTGACCTGCAGCTGCCTCTCAACTCTTTTGCCTAAATAAAGCTCAAATTCTTCCTTTTTCCTACCTCATAAAAATCTCACCTCTTTTTGTCCCACTTTATATATGAATTTCTCTCCAAGAGCTGACCAGTTTATAACCACAGAATATGTGAATTTCCACATACAGAGAAAATTAATATTTGCAGAGCATAGAACTGAACTCACAAGACATTTTGTCTTAGTCATATACTTTAATATTCAGCCTCTAAACCACCTTAGGTATATGAATGCTGGGAAACGGCATATCTTGGAATTGTTAGGGGCCAAACTCTGCAGTCAGTCACTACAACGTAAAAGGTATGTGCAGATGACCTCTTGTAGACTAACACAGCCACAATCCTATCAAGATCTTTATTGTTGCAGTATTTCATTCTCTCCAGAACTGCTCTGCCACACAATGCACAGTTCTTCCAGCTGCCTTGAATAATCTGTATGCACAATGCCTGCTGCTTATTACTTTACATAATCTTTGTCTTTTTGTCATGGGCAATGAAGTCAATGAACCTGCAGTGTCTTTCCTAAGTGTTTTATAAAGATACAACACATTGTCACAATTACAGTAAGCAAGGAAAAATAAGGGTATGAATGCACATATTATACTGCCTACAACAGCTTGCAAAATTATCAGTTCTCTCCTTTTTCTTACACTGCCTCCTCCTTCATCTCTTCATTAAGTCAGTGAGCTTCTTATGACCCTCTCCACCCTTCTGCTATGAATAAATGGCAAACCTCTTCAAAAGCTTGGTACTGAAAAATTCTGTTTTCTCCAACACTAATGTTCATGTAACCTGCTGGGCAATGTTTTGTAGAAATAATGATGAAATATTCATGGGAGCATGATGACAACAAATAAATGGAGCAAAGAGAGCCACAAAGCAAGACAAGAGGTCATTTATCACATTCTTCTAAGCCAAAAAATGAAATAACAAGCAGCCTTCTGAAGCCTGCTGGGTGAAGCATGAGCCCTCAGTTAGGCCTATCAATATCAGACTCATCTCTATTGCCACAGCAAATCAATCTGCTGGCCTCTGCTTGCTTCTTAGTATGATAGCTACCACTGTAAAATCTCCTGGGTATACCAAAACAGATAGACTTTGAACTATGAAAAAATCTCTGTCTAGATAAAGCTGAATAATAAGATATGTAGCAAGACTGATAATTCAAAATCAAAAGATGAATGAAAAAATACTGCTATGGAAATTACTCAGAAATCAAGATAACAGCCCTTGCATCTTTGGCAAAGTCTTGAAGGAGAGGAGTGGGTAGTTTCAGAAAGATATTAAAAAGTTTATTCACTCATACTTCTTTCAGTTTTGGGCAAGCAAAAAAAAAAACGCCAACAGAGTATTTTTTCCTAGAAATTGCTAAAATTTCACCATTTCCAGAGAAAGAAAAGTGGGACTCCAGTTTTATGTATTGATTTCCACTCCCTCAAAGTAGATTGAAAGGACTGAGCAATTAGGACAGTAACAGTTTCACAATGGCATTACAAAGGCATAAATGAGTTTAAGCAAAGACCATGTCACCTGACATGCAGACCGCAGAGAGCAGGTTGCCCTTGTCTTCCCTACTGCAAAGTCACAGCATTTTGATCACAGATTTGATTCATCCCATTTACTGCCTAAAATGATAAAATGTTTTAGTAAAGCAAAGACTGAAAATTCCATCTACTGCATAATCAGAGCTGTGCTGATGTGATACCTTCAACTGCACTTTAAAAAACAATGCTCTATTGTTCTCTGCTTCATAAAGCCATAGAGCAATTCCCAGAGCACTGGTGGGAAATGCGGGCCCCAGGGAGCCCCTTATTCATCACCTGCACTGAGCAGTGGCTCAGCTCTAGGTTTGCAGCCTCCAAGAGTGGAGACCACAGGGCACGCAGGGTAGCTCCTCCAAGGCTTGACTGTTATCTTTGGAAAGCAAAAGTAGTTTCTTGCATGCAGCCAAGAACTGCTATAAGGAGCTTGTCCCTGTCTCACTGATTCCCCCTCCATCAGCACTGAGGTGCTGCTGGGTGCCCTGAGACTCCAGATGAACTAACCCAAGACTCACATCCTTGGTGTCACCTACAATCCTGACAGAGTGCTCTTGTGACTTCCCCTTTTCACCACCAGAAACAGGAACCAGAAAAGGCCCCAGAGAAGATCCTGAAAGACTCCATAGGGCATGAGCCTCTAGGCAGATTTGGCCTGGTGACCACCACCTCTCATCTTGACCAGTCAAGCAGGTGTTTATCCACCCAGACTCTAATCTCTAGCGTGGATTCAAGGACCTTGTGCGATACTGCTGGAAATCTTGCCAAAGTTATATTCCATGTTCTTCCTTTGTCCACAAACACTTTATCACCCAAGGTAATCAGCTGTCTCAGACCTGATTCACCCCTGGTCAATGGCATTGGTGGTCCCAATCACCTTGTTTTTCACGCAGTAAGGTATGTGCTCCAACTGAATGCATGCCATGATTGTCTCAGGAAGCAAAGTGAGAGTTGACTGCCCTGAGGTTCCCCACATCATCTTTCCTCTCCTTTTTTGAAGACAGGTCTGATATTTGCCTTTCTTCACTTGCTGGGATTCTCCCCAAACTCTCCATACCCTTTCAAAAATGCTTGAAAGTGACCTTACACAGCCATTGGTCAACCCTCACAGCAGCCTTAGGTGCAGCCTTTGGAGTTCCACAGCCTTGTAGATGTGTTGAGTCTGTTCAAGTAATCCTTGACTCAACCTTCATCCACTTGCTGGTTGTTCTCACCCTTCTTAAGTTCTGTCTCTAGGAAGTCCACAAGCAAAGAATGAGTAAAAAAGACAGTATTGAGCACCTCTGTCTTTATCTATGCCTCTTTTCATAAAAACTGAATGCTTCATTTATCCCACATTTTCCTTGTTTAGCCTTTCACTGTTGATGCAGAGGCATGACTTACAAGATTGGATTTTGATATTCATTTTGCTCAAGATGAAACAGAGATGACTGCTATAAAAATTAAGAACAGCAAATTCATTGGTATTATCTCTCAATGACAAGTTGTAGATTATGCTGAGAGTCCATCATGCACTCACATTACACAACAACATTACACTTCTAGTTACTATGGAAGTGTCCTTTCAAGCTGCTCTTTAATGAACAAAGAATCTCTTTTCCTATAGAGAAATTATTCCTTCAGATTTATAGTTTATCTGAAGGGATACTGCTTTCGCATTTTCATTCTTTTTCCTTATTTTCATTCCATACAGAAGTTTTATCATATCATACCTTTCTTTCAATTGAGATCCCTGGAGATGTTTTACCAGGAGATTACCATACTTACACTTGATGTTCCTAGGAAAACACATCAATGTAACATTTCTGAAAGGCCAAGTTGTTTGCTGTTGTCCCTTAGGAGACAATATCACTTCGTCCTATCGTTGTTTAAATGTACCAAGAGCTTTTTGGCACTGTGCCGGAACAGAGCTGTCAAGATTGTAAATTCAAGTTATAACCCAAGGAGTGTTCACAATTTTATCTTATCCTGAGCTGCCTAACATCAAAAGAAATATTGAGAACACAACCAGCCTTCTGCATCTCTGAAATATGCAGCTGCAGAAGCCTCTGATTTAAAGGAGTTGAAAGTACAGCAGCTGTTTAAGGGAAAGTTATAAATGAAACTCTGCTCCTTGCAGTCTCAAGCCAAGCTAAGTTCACATGGTAAGACTTTGTGTCAAAAGGAGCCACTCTAGAAGGCAGAAATGGAGACATATGCATTAAAAAAACATACTCTGACAGAGGACACAGCAACACTCAGTTCCTTATTGCTGCCATTCCTCCTCCTCAAGCATCAGTGGGCTGAAGCCATATGATGCTATCAATGATGTTTGTAATCCAAACTCACGGAGATGGAACTGGGATAGACATCTAGTAAACTGGGACCAAACCTCTTGAAAACTTAGCAAGTCCTCTAAAAGCTCATTTCATGGCTTGATCTATTTAATGGAAAGAAAATTTGAATCATACTTCGAGTAGCCATGCTTAGATGCCGCTGCTTTGTGCAGACATTTTGTGATGTACAACTTACTGTCCATCATTCCTCATAAAAATTCACTCTTTTAATTACAATTTTCACATCCCAAGGGCTTGAGCCTACAGTAACTGAAAATCATCCCAAAAAGTAATTAAAAGCATGGAGGACAATTGACCTCTGGATAACAATTCCATTCTGTGGCGTACAAAGTTTTGAAAAGGGATTTTTGGTCCCCTGCTGAATAACAACTACTCAGAATCTTCTTATAAACACAGAAATGCACTTTATTTTGAAATGGATTTTCAGGTTTTCCAATTCAAGCATGCATGTCTTTGACTGGGACATGAGCCAAGCTTGGAAAAGTCCCAGATGGAGGACTCTGTCTGAATTTTTCATGTCAGATAGCTCTGAATGAGATAGATGAGGAATACAAATACATATTGTCTGTATTTCATATTTTCAGTCTTACTGCGCTGCTCTTGAGAGGCAGTATCTCCTGATCTTTTCTCCTTCCCTACATTAACATGAAATAGTAGTCATCAGAGAAACATCATTTGGTCATAAATTTACTACCTGATTCTACTACTCCCTGTGTATTGTAACATGTAAAAATATACATATGTAGGAACCAAGTAACTATGTGGGTTTTGCAATGATGTATTGGCAAAGGCGCAGCCATATAATCTAAAACATTCCTCATGAGTTGCACGTGTCCAAAAGCCATAGGGGAGTGTGTACCAGTTACTGCAGCACTGGGGTTACACAGTCTAAGGTGTCCTCAAAGGTGTGGTGTGAACAAGAGCGTTGACACCCATCTCTCACCCCTCCAGTAAGCATGATAGGAATCTCCACAGGACATCATGGAAGAAGCGTCCTGGCACAGGTATTCCCTAGAGGTGATATGGTTTCACCAAAAGGTCTTCTGAGGCTTCAGCCCCTGCAGTTAAACCCAGTGCTCACTGTTTCCCAAAGAACTGGGAGTTTGTGACTACCTGGTACTGCAATGCGAGTCCTGCTGACCCCACAGCCTAATACAATAATAATACGGCGCATGGGAAAGAACCTACAAGCTGTGCAGGGCTGGCCCACACCTGCTTTCACCATCTGCTATCCTGTGGTGTTGGTTTGCATCTCCACCATCCTGCTCCCAGAGACCTGGGCCCTCCCATGCCCCACGCAGCAGGTTCCTGACCAAAGTGCATCTCTACAAGGGATTTCCTTTTCAAGGATTCTGTCAAAGCGCCTGCTTCCATGTATTGCAGTGTTAAAACCAGTGCCTTAAGGTATTGTTATAAGGGAGAGTTCATGGTCAATGATAGGCACTGTTTCCAGAGGTGCTCACTACTCTCATACTTCAATGACTCTAAGAAGTTAGGAGTGTTTAGTGAGTCTCTGATTAAAGATAAAAGCATACTTACAAATAATAGATTTAAGTTCCACAAGCCCCCATGTTTCTGATTTCTTTCATCTCTCTGAATTCTTTATTCCTGAAACTCTGACACTTTCAGCACAAAACTTTTGGCATTATTATATACTGCTGTCACATTTACAACTTATATGACTTCATACATGATGAATAGAAGGTAAGATGTAAGTAGCTATACCAATGATAAGCATGTTTTTGATGTATGCTCTGCTGTTTACTGTGTCATAAGGACATAGTAGAAAAAAATAACTGAATGGCTATAAGGCCACAGTTAAAGTAACTAAATAATATTGCCCGAGTCTCTATTAATTGCATTGCAAACATTCATACACTTTAAGATCTTAATTTAAAGGAGAAAAAAGCAAAAAACCATTTTTAAATGATGTTTGAACTTCTGATTTTATTGGAACCAAACATAAAAAGACACTAGTTCTTAGGCAGTGCCAGACCAGCACTTTTTAAAGGTAGTATGCTTTGTCTCTCATTGGTTCACAGATTTCATGTAGAGATGAAAAAGACATATTTCAGCTCCAGAATGATTAGTGGAAGGTGTGCAGGTCCACAGCCCTTTGTCAGGTCCTCTCTTCAATCAGTTTCTTATCATATTTCTGGTGAGTTGACAGTAGGACTGTGATCCCAGCAAGTAGGTCTGCATAATGCCACCACAGAATAATGGTGGCAGTGTATCTGGAATGTAAAGCATGGTATTAAGATTTCCCAGTGGGACAATCTGTCCCACTCCCAGCAGTTCTATACACTGGAGCAATCCTGAACATACTTAAAACAAACAACACATCTAAGAAAATATCACAAGGCTTCACCAGGTTAGTGGGTGACCAGATTGGACAAATTATAAACTAGATTAATTTTGCAACTGTTCTTTCCCATTCGTGTTAGAATGATGGATCAGCAAGCAAACCCCATACTTAAACGATGTCTGGGTAAATGCATGTCCCCTAGAAATTAAAAGACAAGATCAAAATAGCATTAATTTTTGTTTTATGAAAAGAAAGAGGCAGCAGAAATATACAAATCCAGTGCTACAAACTGCATCAGTTATTTTAGAATACACAAATTATCAGTAGCTCTGAAAATACCAGGACACAAAGCTGAAAATGGGACTGTAGATCAAATAGATCTTGTTTCACAGAACTTTTCAAGTTGAAAACCTGACTATCCTAAATTATATCTCACAGTTTACTTTTTTCCTCTTTCTGTCTTGTAAATCAAATTTAAAAACAAAAAATACAGATTAAATTTTTAAAAAAACAAAAAAATACAGATTAATGAAAATATACCCCTGCTGCTAAACTCACTGTCATAGAAAGAAATTATAAAACCACCAACAGAACTAATCTTCGCACATTTTAAAGCATGAAAAAGCTTCACAGGTCCTACATTACAAACATGCCCCACCCTTGAGCACAGCTGACCTCTTCTGACAGGGAGATCACAATTTAAGCTCCATGTCAGTTCAGCTTATGGAGTTTCAGTGAGTAAAGCCAGTCACTGTAGTATTTTTCTCAAAGCCCTATTAATTTGACTTGCTTCAGAGGAAGTACTGACTTAAAATCAGACCATGAAGAGAGGAGCCCTTCTCCAGTAGCAAAGTTCTGGCTGAGGACACTAGCTGAGAGTACAAACCACACAAGAGATCATGGAATTGCTCTTCTGTACAAGCACCGGGACAGGGTGCACACCACACTGCTCAGGACCACTCACATCTAAATTCCTGCTCTCAAAAAATAGCAAAACTAGACTCCAACCCAAAGATGATGCAGATCTTCACAGCCAGATAACTGTTTGCATGCTTTAGTTACTTCAGAGAGAGCTGATCACAGAATCACAGAATGGTTTGAGTTGGAAGGGACCCTTAAAAGTCATCTAATACAAAATCCCTGCAATAAGGAGGGGCATTTTCAACTAGATCAGGGTGTTCAGAACCCCGTCCCACTTGGCCTTGAACACTTCCAAGGGTGCAGCATTGACCTTCAACCTCCCTTCCGGGCAACCTGTGCCAATGTTTCACCACCCTCATCATAAAAAATTTCTTCCTTAAATCTAGTCCAGTTCCATTCTCTTTTAGTTTAGAACCATTACTCCTTGTCCTACCACTACAATCCCTACTACAAAGTATGTCTCTATCTTTGCTATAAGCCCACTTTAAGTTTACTGAAAGGCCATAATAAGCTCCCTTATTAGGGAGAGAGAAGAGACCTTCTCTTTTCCAGGCCCAACAAGCCAAACTCTCTCAGCCTGTCCACACAGGAGAGGTGTTCCATCCCTCTTATCATTTTTGTCTCCCTCCTTGGGACCCGCTAGAAAGGATCCACATCTTTCTTTTGCTGAAGTGTCACAGCACTTCAGGATTGGGGTCTCACAAGGGGAGGGCAGAGGGGAAGAATCCCTCCTTGACCTCCCGGCTATCCTTTTTTTGTTGCAGCCCAGGATGTGGCTGGCGTTCTGGGCTGTGAGTACACCTTGCTGGGTCATGTCCAGTTTAAATTCTGACATTGACTTCAGTCTGATTAAACTTCAAAGTAAATCAGAAATTATGACGCTTGAGAAAAATTAATTCCTTTTAGAATACCCATTTCAAGGAGATTATTTTCTCAGTGTGGTCTGAACACTCTATAAGGCCTGCAGATTAAGCACACCTGAAAAAAAAGGTAATTAAGAGAAACAAGCCTGTATTTGTTGTCTTAAAATCAGTATACTGTTGTCTGCATCTTCAATCTCCCTATACTTTAGGGGTCTGACAACTGAAGGAGGTTGAAAAACAGTGCTTTTACTGCCCTGATTGTACTTCATGAGGAAGACTTGATTGGCTGAAGAATCCCCATTGTCCATGTCTTATACCACAGGAATCTCCCTTTCAGCTGGAGGATCTTTCACACTTGTGAAGTTGTAAATACCTCTTCTGCCAATCACATGCTGAACCACAACTCAAGCCACTCAACCCTCAAAAAAAGGTGAAGAAAGCTTCCTCCACAGAGTACATGGACCTGTTCCAGCTGGACTCCCTTGTAGGAATCCATGGTGGACCAGGTCATGGGAAGGCCCTCAGCAGGACAATGCCGGTTAAGAGCCTTACCAGCAATTCCTCTGTAACCCTACTTCACTTCAGCCACTGGACTGAGACAATAAATTTGGAGCCATACACTTCCATATCACAGCTCACCTTTGAAATTGTCTTCCTCTTTGGACTGACTTCAGGGCGAATAAACAAATACTTCAGACCTAATTAGGGTATTTTGACCCTTTTCCCAGTGTCAGGAGTTATGGATCCAAGCAATGGTCTGATCTGTGCCATCTCTGCAAGCTGTGCTGACTGGCCCCTGCTCACGCCATCAGTATGTGTTTTAAGGGAAGGGGAAGGTAATTATTAACTGACCAAGATCTGTGTCATGTTTTGACAAGGTGCTCACTTAGTGTGCATCTTAAAAACTAGTGTGCTCAGACAATAGTCCCTGTAAGGAAACATGTGCTTTCACTGTTCATGCTCTGCTGACACCGGGTATTCAGCATTGCAAATTCATCTCACAGCCACTCAGCTTATACAGAGCCTGATCAGAAAACAAACAAAAGCCTTGCCCTTGACTTCAGCAGACTTCCAGTTGGGCTGTTTCACTGCTCTGTTTGTCCTCCTGGACCAAACTGTCATATAGCACCTTTCAGACCAGAGTGAATGGTTTTATTGCAGTACTATATTATCTGGAGGAACAAGTTTTATAATGAAAGCACTGACAGTGACCCTTAGCTAAAACACAGCTTTAGATGCTGCTACTGCTTTGCCTTAACAAGTCTCCTATCAGCTTCACAGCAATAAAGAAAAAAAAGCCGAATTTCATGGTGCTGTCAGGGAGCATTTCACTCATATCCTGCACATACTACTTTTATTCAACCTATCTTTGCCAAATTTTAAACTTTATTTCACATCCTCGCTGAATACAGCTGCTGTTGTCATGGTACAGTAACTTCACTTACTCTTTGAGCGACACCAGCCATTAGATTAATGTTGTCATTAATTTGCCTCTTTACATACAGCTCATAGACTGATTTATAGCTTTAACTAACCTCTGGTCATCAGCATCTACATCCAGGCCAATACTATTCCACATGCAAATCCCAGATAAGTCTGGCCTCGCCTGCTGTCCTAAGTAACTGCTCTGCATCTCTGTACTGACTTCAAACAGCTCTGTGTGGCCAGGCCCTGAAGAGGTCTCACCTTCCCTACTTCTGCCACAGGCTTCGCTATTGCATGCTACTGCATGCATCTGAAAAGGCGAGAATTGTGCAGACTTAGGAAAATTATCCCCGGACTGGATCTCAAGGCTCAAGCCTATAATTCAGCACACTGCCTGTGCTTGTCCATTATGCAGCACAAATAAAGCATTACAGAGAAAGTAGACTTTGAAAGCCCTGAATGTTTCAAGTGCCTCCTGCCAGCCAGCCCTCATTGCTGATCCATCATTTCACAGATGAAGCACTGCAGAGAGCTGTCAGTATTGCTGTCACTATGATGAATGAGGCAACTAGCTACAACTTTCTCAAACAATATATCGAGCCCATCTATTGTCAGCATTTATAACATCCCTCTCCCCAGGCACTCACATGCAGCTACCACTTTACCAGTTGCTTTGTTTATTTGAACATGCTGGAGGGGTTCTTGGAGTAAACAGTTTATGATTAGAAGTACAGGGAGTGGCTCGTAGATAAGAAGCTAGACATAAGCCTTTTTGACAGTCATTGAGCTGCAGAGAAAGATGCTTAGAGATCACATTCTTGGCCATTTTAGCCATTGCAAACTATATTCTATTTTACCCAGTAATCACACCTTCATGTTAACTACAGAATTACATACATGACTGGGTTTTATAAACTCCCTCATCATTGTGGTTTTCGTTTCAATGATTTCTTAAAGTATTGTCTTCACAGTTGGACAGGCTTAAAGCTTTTCCACTAGTTTATCATCCACTACTCTCCTGTGTCCAGTTGTGGAATATTTAGTAAGCTGGAAGAATACACTGATTCCAGTTCTAAACAAGGGAGTTTCCAAGCTGAAAATAATTGGACCCTGGGGGATATTACACATACGTTTTCCCTGGTCCTAATTTCCTCTACACATCTGGTTTTGATTATGACTGAAAAAGGAATCCTGCCTTAGATAGACCTTTAGTCTAACACACCATGACCATTTTTATAGCCTTTGCAGCAAAGAAAATTATCTGTGTCTCTGCCCGCTTACATCCTGGCTTGTGGGGTATATGTGTATCCTTTTACAGTTTTATGGTGTTATCAAATGACACAATGATGCACTGATAAACTCATCAACATGGCTGAAATATTGAAGTCTTTCAAGTTTATGTGAAGAGAATTCTTTTTTGCAATAGGAGTCTTACAAAATGACTTTCTGCATGTGCTTGTCCCTGAAAGTTTGTTGCAAGACACATACAGAAAACCAGAGGATTAAACCTGCCAGTATGGGTTTAGGAAAGGCAGGTCCTGCCTGACCAACCTGATCTCATTTTGTGACAAGGTGACCTGTCCAGAGGATGAGGGAAAGGCTGTGGATGTTGTCTACCTAGACTTGAGCAAAGCTTTTGACACCATCTCCCGCAGCACACTCCTGGAAAAGCTGGCAGCCCACGGCTTGGACAGGAGCATTCTTTGCTGGGTTAGGAACTGGCTGCACAGCCAGGCCCAGAGAGTGGAGGTGAATGATGCTGCATCCAGCTGGGGGCTGGTCACTAGTGGTGTTCCTCAGGGATGAGTGTTGGGGCCAGTCCTGCTGAATACCTTTGTTTATTATCTGGGTGAGGGGGTTGAATGCATCTCACTAAGCTCACGAGTGACACTAAGTTGGGTGGAAGTGTTGATCTGCTGGAGAGCAGGAAGGCTGTGCAGAGGGATCTGGAGAGGCTGGATCAATGAGCCAAGGCCAAAGGTGTGAGGTTCAATAAAGCCAAGTGTCAGGTCCTGCCCTTGGGTCACAACAACCCTGTGCAGTGCTACAGGGTGGGACAGAGTGGCTGAAAATCTGCCCCGGAAAAAAGGACTTGGAAGTGCTGGTCAATAATGCCTGAACAGAAACCAGGAATGTGCCCAGGTGGCCAAGAAGACCAGTGCTATCCGGGCCTGTATCAGCAATAGTGTGGCCAGCAGGACAAGGGCAGGGATTGTCCACCTGCACTGAGCACTGGCAAAGGTGCATCTCAAGTTCTGGGTCCCTCAACACAGGAAGGACCTTGAGATGCTGGAGCATGTTCAGAGATGGGCAGTGGAACTGGAAAAGGGTCCAGAGAGTAAAAGCCAAGAGAAGAAGTTGAGACAATGGGATTTGTTCAGTCTGGAGTAAAGGAGGCTCAGGGAAGACATTTTTTCTCTCTGCAGTTACCTGAGAGGATGCTGTAGCCAGGTGAAAGTTGGTCTCTTCTCCCAGATAGCCAGTGATAGGACAAAAGGACACCACATCAAACCACACTAGAAAAGGTTCAGGTTATGCCTGAATTTTTTCACAGAAGGAGTTGTCAAGCATTGGAAAAGGCTGCCCAGAGAGCCAGTGGAGTTACCATCCCTTAAAATGTTCAAGAAAGGACTGGATGTGGCACTTAGCACTGTGAGGTTTTTTGACATGGTGATTTTTGGTGAAAAGTTAGACTTGACTGTCTTGAAAGTTTTGCATCCTTAATGATTCTATGATCCTAAGACATTTTGTTCAGGTAAGAACAGTAAGCACATATTTATTACTTCCATTTATAAATAATAGCTTCAGAAAAAAAACTAAAATCATTTAGTGATATAATTCAAACTACAGAGTAATATTTTGTTGCATAATCCTGGAAGCTCAACAGCAGACCTCAGGTCCCTTGACTCTGCCGTAATGATCTCCCACAGCTGCTTTCAGACACAGTCATTATCCACAAGTACAGAATGTGATATATTTTGTCTTTGCTGTGATTATATGTAAGAGAAAAAGAGGAAACTGAACAACAGAAGGCTTGATTTTCTGGTACTGAAGATAATCAAATTATAACGAGAGAGATATTTTAAGAGAGATATGTTGAACTTCTGCTCCCCTCTATCACAGTACTGAGTACTTTGTTGGAAAACGTCTCTGTTTCTGGAGATGAGACATGAGGGTGACAGTTAGCCCTGCTCAGGCACATCTCTAAGTCACTCCTTCCTGCCCTGCTTCAGACTACATTTATGTCCCAGTCCAAGCAGAATCAAACTTTGTAGCTGGAAGCAGGAGGATGTATGGGGCCATCCTTTGTGGAGAAAGGAAAAGAAAAATGTAGCTACCCTTTTTTTGATCTTCAGAAGGATATGAAAAGGACTCAATAGCAAATGCAACCCAGAAACCCAGAACCGTGATCTACCTGCATATGGGATCTGCTGTGTTCAGGCTGGGATTATAGTCACTTTGTTTCAATTTGCTCTAATCTCCCTGTTCCTGACCCTGGGCAAGCAGGTGGAAAACACACCCGCTATTCTCCTACTTCTGCAACTGTTGCTGATAGCCAAGGGTCACTATATCTTATACAGCTCTTGCAAGAATTGTCAGAGCTTCTCCAAAGGCATCCCTACGACAATAAATTAGGCCTTTTCCTAATGCTGAGAAAAAAAAACTTATATAGCAGGCAAAGAAGCACTAATGATGAATACCTGCCATGCAGCTGAAATGAGGCCACAGGAATGAATGCCCCAGAAGGTGCTCTAAGAAAATAACAAAAGCCAATTAGTGCTGCACATGTCTTTTCACAGGGTTTTGCAGACTTGTAGTACCTACAGTGCCTTACTCTGACAGTCAAGCATCAAAAGTGTCTTTGTCCTCAATAACCTCCTTTGAGACAGAGAAAAAAAACTTCTCCAGTTTTAAGACTCCAGAAAGATTAAGGCCAAGAATGATCTCTCTAAGTGATGCCTTTGGTGAATCCCATAGGATCACTGTGGCACCATGTTCAGGGTCCTCACACTATGTACAGATTTTACCACTTTGAAAAACCAACTTTTTCTACCCAAGACAAAATCCTGCTTCCTTAGAGGCAGGCTGCTCCTCCACTGTCTACACAGTTGGTGTGTCTGGTCTGGAGCCAAACGCATGCACACCAAGTGCCTCCAGCTGAACAGGATGAAACCCTATACCCCAAAAGCACACATCTATTGGGACAGCAGAGTAGAGTAGCAGTGATACGGCATGATCCTACCTGTTTATGCATTGTCATTTCTCCGCAGCAAACACTCTGCCAATTCTCTAGAATAAAACCTGCAGGAGAGGCATGTAAGGTCTCTCCCCACAGGTGGAAGATTAACATTTTTCTAAGAAATGTTTAGCTAATTTTCCAGGCACTGATATATTAAATGCCCCTGTGCCTTTTTAAATGTTCTGAGCCTGACAGTTACCATGTATGCCTCATCCACCTGCAGACAGTCACAAGCACTATTTTCTGCTCTGGATTTTCCTCTTCGACTCTATGGTGTCATCATCTCCACGGCAGTTTGAGAAGTACCAGCACCAGCACCAGCACTTACTCCTAAAGTGGTAAGCCCACACTTCTTTAGGTGCTGTCTGTTTTACAGATGCCAAGGAAAGAATGCTCACAGCCCCTCCCTGAGGCCGCTCACTTCTCCCCTGGTTGCAATGTGAATGTTGGCATTCGGCCCCTGCCCCAGTGCTCCTTCACAGCAGAAACAGGAGCCAGCTGTATCCTCTTCTGCCTCATCCCTTGACACTTTGTCTGTAGACCTGTTAGGAATTCTGTGCTTTCCAAAGGAAGGTTTTTAGCACATTTTTTGATTTTCACACTTAAGATTACTCCTTCCTTTTTCTTCTCATTATTTTATCTGCCTTACACTTGCAATTTCCAAGCTTGCATTGATAGTTGTGTCATATGAGGCACCTATTCAAGAGTTAATATGCAATCCACCATTATCTGGTGTGGCAAGACTTAAGTTAATACCCCAACAGGTAAACTCTTCTGCATTTTTCTTACGGAACTTCAGAAAAAATGTCACTGGGCTGGTCCATTAGGAGCTCTCCATAAAAGTGTCCAATTGTTTTCTCTGAACAGAGTGGATATTGTTTATACAAGACAGAAAAGTATTTACAACCTATAGATAATAAACAATGATGTGTTTTCTTCTCTGATTTCTCACAAAAATGTTAGCAACAAAAAGTTTCTTGGCTTAAAGTTGCCTTAAAGCAAGGAAAGCTGACATTCCCTTCAGTGTTCTGTACATGCACTTTCACTGAAATTTAGATCTAGTTGATGTGCTTCTTTTAATCATACTTTTCCTCACTATACATAACCAAAACTGTGGTAGAGGGAACACCAGAAGTTTGTCAAACAATCCGGCTACAGGCACAAACCTTTTAGCCTGAAGAAAAAGCCACGGAAGAGTTGCCTTTCCCCAGCACTGCACGAACTCCGTCTGTCTGTGGCTGCTTGCCACTGGCTTACATAAATAGCATGTTACCACAGGGCAGTGTGCAGTAAGACAGGTTACAGCCAGATCTGCCTCTTTTCACCACGTCTTCTTCCATATCCTGTGTACTTGCACTTGCTCTGTATCTCATCCCTTCATGTCACCAGCACAATATTCATCTCCCAGCCACTGAATCATATGACTTAGAAGACATTTATCTTATATATCCCACTTTACCACCCATCCCAACCTTACAACTTCACTTGTGAAGCAGTAAGGAGTAACAAATAAATGTTTTGGTTGGTATCTATACTGCATTTTCTATTTTTCTTTTGATGGTCTGTCTCTCAATAGGCTTGTGAAAGAGCACTGTAAGGTTAATAAGTGAATAGGAATGGATAAATATTGTTGCAAAAGTAAATTATGCTTCACATTTCAAAGAAGAAGTCCACATAATATCTATCTTCTTATAACAAGGAGCCTGCAGTTTAAGACGGTTTATTGTGTCTTACAGAGGAAAGAATGTCATATGGGATATTACAGAATCATCTGGACAGAAAGTCCTCATGTCAGCCCGGTCCTCATCAAAATAATTCTTGTCTTGTCTTGTCATTCTTTCACAGTACTAGATATTCATCACTACAGAGGAAATCAGTGAGGGCTGAAGACCTGCAGTTACTAATGCTAATATCAACATGAGAGACTACAGGTGCTACGACTAAATTCAGCCAAGAATTTGTTTTGCTCTGGTGCAAGGTAATGCACACTAACTGCTGCTCAGGTTCAGGATTCAAATTCCAGTTAAAGGAGCTATAGAGTTATCTGACCCCAGGAAGCAGAAATCACATTTTCTCTGCTTGTTGGGACAAAGACAGCACCTAGCAGAAGATGTAGAGAAGATGTAGGACTTCTTTGTGGTCCGTGTCTTTATCTGGGAGCCACAGCCAAATGCGCTGGAGAGCCCGGACAAAAGAAGCACCCGATACTGCAGCCCAACGAACCACAAGGGTGCGGGTTTCCGAGAAACCAAATAGAAAGCTGACACCACAAGGATTTGAGACAGGAATCAGGGAAGAACCAAGTTGCTTGCTGTTCAGGGATACTTTATTACCCCCAAGAGGAGCAGAGGTAAAATAGCCCTGAGCAGTGCTCGGGAAGGATACTTAAAGGTTACATTATGCATGGGAGTGGAAAGAACCGAACCAATAGGGGGCTTCAAGGGGAGGAATGAGGGGCAACAGGGAACAAATGGGAAGGGGCCGGAGGAGGGATAAAACTCAGGGAATCAATCAAATACTAGGATTGGGATGACTGGCAAGGAACATTCTGGAAAGAAATGGGCGGGGTAAGGGAGATTGACAACTGAGGGGGTAGGGCCAACAAAGAATGACAAGGGTATTTAAGGAAAGTTAGGGGAGGAGCGGGGAGATTGACATAAGGGATGGCAGAAAAAATTTGTGGTAAACAACTCAGACCGAACCATCGTGAGGGTAACAAAGAGGGGGGTACATTGGGGCAAACCATTGAGAAACTTACTAACATTAAATCACTATCATAAAATCGCAACGCCACACTTCCTGAGATTAAGAAAGTATTCACCATTCCCTCACAAATGTCCTGCATTTCTGTACAAAGCCCTCACTCACCTGGCCAAAAAAGGACAGAAGTGTGGGAGCCTCCTGCTTGATGTTTTAGACCACTTTGTTCCTCCTTAAACATAATTAAGCCTTCTTGAAAGATCTTTATTCAAAGAGTCAGCTTTTCTTTTAGTTATTTTCTTGAGATGGGAGATCAGCCAATAGCCAGCCAACAGCCAGTCTAAGTAGTTAGCCCAACAAATATGGTATTTTATTTTCCCTTTAAGCTCTAGGGAAACCCTAGGGAAGGCCTGGACAGTGGTCAGAGCAGTAGTTAGAAGTAAAGGGCAGCTGGGATTGACACAACCAGATGACATTCTGATTTAAAGAAAAGTAAATTAAAATGCATGAAACGCATGGCTTCCAGGCTCTTTTGAAAGAACAAAACAAAACAAAGGGGAAAACAACAACAACCACAAGCAAATAAACAAATGAAAATACAAAACTTCCTGTTGGTGCCTGCTTCAGAAACAATGTAAATATGATCAACTGCACACTGGAAGAAGTCTATTGCCAAAGTACCAGCAGCAGTGTGTGTTAGCGCATGCGCACGTGAGTATCACGAGAGTAGAACATGTCTGTACGCCTGTATTTGTATAGATTAGTTACGCATTGGACAACCTGCTGTACTGAAGCAGAATGAGGATAAAGGGAAACTGAGATGAGATGAGATGAGATGAGATGAGATGAGATGAGATGAGATGAGATGAGATGAGATGAGATGAAGCGAACTACCTCATCAGCTGCATCTAAGGGGGACAGAGAGATTGTTCAGAAAGGTTCTCATGACAAGGATGAAGACAATGGAGGCCTCACATTCCCTACAAGTGTCCAAGCCAGTGTCCCATAGAGGAGTACCACAGACTCAGTGCCTTCCCTGAGGCAGGAACTGCAAGGAGCTGGGCTGCCAAGGACTATCAGAGTAGCCTAAGGCTGATGGAAGTGGCAAAGGTCAGCCAGAGCATAGTGAGTTGGAGATGGAGGGATAGGAGTGAGAGGGCAGATCACCAATCCTTGAAGAAGTATCCTGGCAAAAAAGTCCCAAACTGGTGTTAATGGCTCAGCCCCAATGTCCATGAAAGTATGTAAATAATTCCTGAATAAGGAATTCCCTGAAGCAGGTAACCATGCAGGCAGTGCTGAACTGAAGTGTATGCTTTTGTTCACAGGCACGGTGGCTATTTAAGCCTTTCTTCCCTTCTGCCCTACAGCATCATCACAAATTAGGTTCCTTACCCTGCAACTGCAACAATAAAAGCCTTTACTTTGCAATGCTATCCCAAAGAAGATGCAGAGAAATGGGTCATGACACGTTCAGCTCCAGAGCTAATCCATCATAATGCAACATAGCTCCTACAAATTGCTGCCCCTGGCAGATATTGGCAGGCGTTTCCAATTGTTCCCAGATGGCTAATATGTAGCAAGGGTTTGTAACCTGCCTACGCTGGACCTCCACTGAGTATTTTGGATATTGATGGATGCCCCTTTTGACCCAGAACACTGAACGTGTTTAATAGAGGAGTATTGCCACCAAAATCGTTCACTTCCCTTCTTTTTCTCCACGTCCCCAATTTAAAGGTCAGAAGTAAAATCAAGCTCTATGAAACCTGTTTTCCTCATTTTAGGAAGAGGTATTTGTGCTTTCATCTGACAGCTCAGTTGAAATATTCTATTCTATGCCAATAGAAAGAATGGTTGTGCCTATTAACAGGAAGTACACAAGTGAAATGATTCACACACCCTTCCCAGAAAGTGTAAAAGTTCTCTTAGTGATGGAGTATACATCTCCTGATTTCTCTGTCCCAAATCTAAGATCTATCTATTCTCTGAAAAGTGATGACATAGTGTTTATTTTTTTAGGAGATGCTTCTTAATTTAATCTTTAAGAAAGACACAACTGCACGGAAGATAGCCAGCCATTATTGACACTTCACACTGTGTTAGTCATGGTAGTGTCTTTCTCTCATGGGTCAACACAATTTCATTTTCAAGTTCTCCCAAATAAACCTTCAGAATTATTTATAAAAAAAACAAACACTCCAACTACTGAAGTATATCTGTGTGCGTATACAGGTACTGGTGTATATACTTATGTATTTACATATGAGTTACGGACACTTTAAGAGCCCAGTCTTACATTGGAGTGAAGCAGATGGAGGTGAACCTCTGCTTTGTTATTCATTCTCCCCTCTTTAGAAGCCACATTGCCTATTAGTACTGAATTTCCCTCACCACCTATGTTCCTTTAGAGCTTCCCTTCCACATTACTTGGCCTTGGTATTGTTAACAGTATTCTCACTGATCTTTTGCTCACTCAATGATTTTAAGGCTCAAGGGACTTTGAAATTGTCTTTTCTGATCATCCACATTGCCCAATCCAAAAAAAACCTCACCCAGGTATTTTTACAAGAAACGCTGTGATTCACATTTGGCTAACACGTTATCCAATAAATACTCTTTCATAATCCAAGAATGCCACAGGTCAAAGAATTCACCATAGCCTTTCTGTGATAGGGTTCTTCAGATGTCAGTACTTTAGAACTGAAAGGGAAGACTTAATTCCATCCTGCTCCTTCCTACCTTCACCTTCTGTCAGCACTTAATAATTTTTGTCCAACATTTTTTAATATTTGTAGCATATACTTAATTTTCTTTTCTTACATGCAACCATGTGTATTTCAGGAAACCTACGTGTAGCAGGGAAATAGAATACTTTCTGTCAATACTGAAAATTCAAGAGAGGCCTCATAATGAGGAAGAGAACCCATCCTATGGTACTCTGTACTTAGATCATTCTCATACTCTTTTCCAGGGAACAAGATACCAAGGCATCTATTCATTTTATGAACAGCATAAGAGAAGCAAATTTAAGTAAAGTTTGAGCCATGTAGGCACTCACCCAACTTCATGAATGGTTGAGCAAAAAATAGCTGGACAACTGCTCATTGATTTCCAAGTAATTAAGACAGCTGAATTTCCAGTTGTTGTAATTAAACATAGCACTATAATCTCCAGGAAAAAAAAAAAATCACCTGCTAGCTCTTAATGGCACAATTTTGAAATTTGACCTCCCTCCCCAGGCACATTTTTATTTCAAGGTGTTCATTAAATAATTCTACAAAGATGCATGAAATACTACACATAAACAGAAAAAATACTCTGAAAAATATGAGGAAAAAAGAACGTAGCAGCTGTACAGAAAGGGAGGCCAGGCTTACAGTGAATATATTGAGCATGATTCCATTAATTCCTATAGGTAAAAAAGAATCATACAGGCATTCAGAAACATGGCTACAGCCAAGACAACCTTTGAATGCACAGTTGTCCTCTGGGAGCCTGTGCACAGCATTGCATCACAAGACTGGTATAGAACCACGTAAAATAACCCAGAGGATCAGTGAGATGAATCCAATGAGGAAGGAGAGAATGAACTGAGGGTAATTTCACTGAGGGACTTAGTCTCCAGCAAGGCAAACTTCTATCACAGAATAAAAAGGAATAGTGTATTCCACAGTTCCACAAAATAGGAAAAAAAGTAATAACCTTTGTGTACAGAAAGGAAAATCCAGACAAGACGTTAGTGTAAATCCTGTTGAGGGTAAAGATGGAAAAGAATTGGACAGATTACCTGAAGACGACACAAATCTCCATCACTGGAGGTTTTAATAGGCCCAACAAACACCTGCCAGAATGGTGTGAGTGCACATAATCCTGCCTCAGGCAGAGACACAGACTGATGACCCCTTAGTCCTTTCAGCTCTGCTCTATACATAACTGGAATCAAAAATCAGCTACGAGGAAAGAAACACTAGAGTCAACCACACTTACTCTCCCCCGTGAGTTCCAAATTATATTTGCTTGAATACATTTGTATAGCAAAACCCTTGCATAGCTTGCACAGCAAAACCCTTTTGCACAGAAAACTTACAAAGCATTTCACATGGTGGCAAAATACAGCTATAAATGCAAATACAAGTAATGTGTGGAGAAAGATTATAATATAGCCCCAAGGTATATCATCTGGAGTCCTATCTACTTAGTTTATTGACAGAAGATGAGCTACTCTAAATTGTCATTGAAATGTCTTGTGACCTTAACTGCAAATTAAGCTGTGTTCTTACAATTTGAAATATCATTTTCAATCGTTAAGATTCAAGAGCTGAAATTTTAATGTGTTTTATTTTGATGGTTCATCGGGCAAACCACCATAGTTGTCTTTCCACTGTGTCACTATTCCTAAGGAAAATTTAAAAATCAGTGGGAAGATACAAGGACAGATGAAGAAGGAGATGAACTAAACACAGAACCATGCAAAATAGATTCCATCAGGAAATACAGAAAGAGTGAGAACAAACTCATTGTAACTGGCAAAACATTTCTTCCCAGATTCAGACTAAAAACTGGTTTAGCTCTACTGCAAAGTGCAATGTCGACACACAACATATGAAACTCTGTCCTGCTGATTTTATGTGGATTCACTTAAGAAATGCATTTAGCCCATTGGTGGTAACCACAAGTCATTCTACGGTGTCATCTCCCTGATAATTACACCTAAATATGTTTCATCAATTTTGCCCTTTGTCAGCAAGATGAACCAGCGATGGCTATGTAAGAGAGCAGGGAAAGTCATATAAAAATAGCTGCCAGCATTAGGCAACACATCAGCAGGACTAAGGCAAAGCCACAGGGCTGATTTTATTGGTCTGCATGCATTCCCTTGTTGTTTAGTAGTATCAGTGAGAATACTGCTGTGGTTTGGCTGACACACCATTAATTGGCAGCTTATGGTAGCCCTGCACTTTCTATTCAAACCTAACCACCGATGCTGGCTAGCATCAGTGCTCACAGCTCTGCAGACTTGCTTCTGTGTACTAGGTACTAGCACTAGGGAAACCACACCTACACAGGCTGTCCACACATTGTCCTGACAACAGTTAAGGTACAATTCTCTCGCATTCTCAGTCCTAAATGATATACCCAGTCTTGGGCCCAAGTAAGTTGATAGTAGTTCAATGACTCTGTGTTGTGCCTTGTTACCTGATGCCCATTTGCATGATTTTATGCACGATAACAGGAACATGTACAATATGTACGGATACAAATGTTTTATTTAATGTTGAGCATATAGGCTAAAAACAATATAGTTAACAACTGAAACATGTCATCGTCACTGAGCAGATGTAAGAAAGAAGCCCCTTCTCCAAAGACAAACATTAGCTACAAGGGCACTGGCTGTTAAATTATCTCAGCATATACTTACAAGAACTGAATAACACAACTATAACTATAGAATTACTCTCAATAAGTGATTAATAAAGAAACTGAGGCATTTACAACATCTAGGTTTGAAGTGCCAGAGTGTTCACTTAAGTAAATTCCTGTGGAAAGGAAACACTCCTCCTTTCTGATTTCTGGCAATGGCTTATAGCAGAAAGCTGCAAATGAAGAAATCTATTTTCTAATAGAGCATTTATTGTTCCCCAGAAAGGCTCATGCACTTAACATAAAATCAAATTAAACTCAAGTACATTACCAAAATAACTGAATTAATATAATTTATTTCACATGTCAGAAAATGAGTGTGATCGCAGGTGCTCCTATTCTATGGTAAACAGTTCAATTATACTTACACATTTTTATATAAATCACCATTGTAAGAATACTCTAGAAGCAAAGATAGATGGCATTCGTATGCTCTGATATTTTGTTGTTTTGTTGAAGTCTCTAAATATCTCAATTTTCACACCTCATTGTTTATTGTCGCTAGAGAAGACCATTTTCATCTTTTCATCTCCACGTTAGAACATGTTCTAAACTATTTGCTTGGACTTACATGAAACAATAGTTCCCTCTTNTACATTTAAGACAGAGAAATCTCTGCAGAACAGAATTCCCGTTAATGTTTACTAAAGGTGTGGGTTTTCTTCCCTAACTGAACAATCTTATGATAAAACAAAAAGCCCTGAAGTCTATACACAAAGAAGTAAAGCACATAAAGAAAGAGAGGTGTAGAAATCAATGAAATATTGGATTGTGGGGCTTTGCATTAGATTTCAGCTGAAGGCACTAATAGCTGCAACAGATGTAAGTAAGGATCTGTCACCATTTTGATAGTGAAACATAAACTCTCTGGAACGCATTGATTCCCAACCTATCAAGGTTTTTTAAAAAGTGGTACAAATCACTGATCTGGAAGGAGGAATTTATTTTAAACAAGTGTTTAATTCAAGGTCTTATGCTTTTGGACGGAAGCATCGATTACATAACCAAGATCAGCTACATAGTAAATTTTAAAAAGTAACCACCCATTGAAAGAAGAGAGACAATGCACAGAGGAAGTAAGGCAAAAAAACCTCAAGGCCCCAGATTCACAGAAAAAAACATGCCCTCAAAGACACTCATTGTCATCACCGCCTTGAACAAAGCATTAGGAAGCAAATTTGTGAAGGGGCACAAGCACCTAAAACTAACTTTTGTTCTCTCACAAGGGTTTTTGTGTGAAAAGCAGTCCAGTACAGCAAAGTACCAGTATGGAAGAGCTGAAACACTCTGGGTTACCTGCAGCTAGAGACAAATGGCAGGTAGAGTCAGTCTTGTGAACAAAGGGTACCAAACTATTCTCTGGAACAATGCTTTCAAGGAAGTTGACACTACACAGACCTTGCTTCACAGACTTCCATGACTCTTGCCTTGTCTGGCAAGGAGAGTCTGGGAAAAAACAGGTCTCTGCAGGACAGGGCCTGTATTTGAACCATGGCAACTGTTATTCTTGATCAAAATATCCCTGAACAGAAGTTGCTCAAAGCACTCTCTCTTTGAAACAAGAGCCCCCTTGAAAGGGGTGATATTCTGCAGAGGTTCACATGGAGGTGGGGAGAGTGAAAACTGTAATTCCCAAGTCCAGCTCTAGAAGTGTAATATAGAGATGTCTGTCTTAACCATCAGGAAATTTCATTCAGTGCTCTGTGAACTTTGAGTAGTCCCACTGGATTAGAAAACCTGCCCAGAGCCTCAGGAGACTCCAGTAAGACAGGCAGAAAAGACCAATAAGCTTAATTTCCATTTCTTCAGTGCTTACTTGGGTTAATAATTGACTGCAAAAAACCACAGTGAACTTTACCAGGGAACTAGGTGGTAGCCTTTCTTCTCTGATGTCTGAAAGATATTGTTCCAAGAGCCACATATTCCCAAAATTAGTGATCCAATACGTGCTGTTGTGATAAGTAATAAAAACTCCTCTCCACACATACAACACAGCCTGAAGCTAAAATGGTCCTGTGAGAGGAACATCTTCTACAGCAACATGGTCATCTTTAGGTAGCTGAAAGTGCTTAATATTTGGCATACTGACCTGCTCCTTTCTAGTATTGAATTCAAATGACTAGCCAAACAATTCTGCTACATTTGCCTTCCAAAGGGGAGAGAAGCACATATTTTGAGCCAGGTGTGTATTTGTATGTTCTTTTCATGAAAGGATCGCAGATGCCTGTTCCATGACTATAAGATGAATCATGCTTTCATGAACCATCAACACAGTGATTTGCTTCCTTCCAGTGATCATCTGAACTAAAACTAAGGTTTCTTCTTTCTGTATGATTGACACTTCCACTGACTGCATCTGATTTTGTGTCTTTACAATGATGCAAAAACCAAATTTTAAGCCTTTTTTTTCACTTCCAGAGGCTTGAAAAGCTTCCTAAATAATTGTTACAACACTCTAGGCATAAGGGTCAGGGACAAAAGCACTGTAAGAACCTGAGTATGAACTGCTATGATCCACTTCTGTGGCCCTAAAAACACGATCCCCAGATGGGCCATACACTTAAGAGCTGGACTCAGAGATCCTGGTGTGTCCCTTTCAACTCAAAATATTCTGTGATATGGCAACTATATCCCTTTCCATCACTCCTCTCAGACAAAAGGCAAGCATTGTCATCTGTCCCTCACTTTTTCAGTGTGCTTCCCTTCCCTAAACATGTATTTGGCTTGAGAAGGATTGCACTTTTAACTTTACCAGCAAAAGCAATTGTGGGTTTATGAGCAGACAAAACTTATGGATGTAGGAAAACGTGTGACATACTTCAAATCAGAGTGCCTGAGCCTTAGGAACACACTTACAGTCCCTCCCTTGAATCTATTTTCAACGACTTTCAGCAGCAATAGAAAGTAAAATTAGTTCCTTATTTTGCACCTTGCTGTAAGTGCTGCTACTTCTACCACTTTTCCAGCTGGGACAAAGCATCTTGTGCCCTTATTCATAAAAATAGTGCTTGAGCAGAATTTCATTTAAATCTTCCCAAAGAAGCTGCCTCACAAATCACAATGGACGTATTAAACATACTTTTTGTACATGGTTCAGGTAGACTCACATGAAAAAATTCTGCAGGAACATCTTTGTGAAAATTGAAGAAGCCATATTCCGAGGCCCTGGCAAAAAAATGTACCTAAACATTTCGCATCACAATCAGATACACTGTAACTGACCTAGAAATTAAGCTTTCCAGATTGCATTAAGTCAAAGAAGCTGATGTGTTCTGTAAAGGCTATCAGTAAGAAGAAAGGTTTGATTCAAAATGCATTACCTTCACTTTTAAGTGACTCTGCCCTACAGACTACCCCTCACGTTTGCTCACCAGAATTTTTTGTTCCTTGCTCAAATTTGTTCACATCAAGTCCTCCAGAGATATGGAATCAGTGCAAAGATTTAACTTTGGCATGTAAAACACATAGACCTGAAGCTGAGGTAAGGTACTGATTGTATTTTCCCATGGACCTTGCAAGATCTGATCAAATATACCCACATGAGTCAAGACGGTGAAAATATAAAGCATCAAAAGCAAAGCAGAAGACCTTTGTCATCAGAAGCCCAGTCACTCATTCTAACACAGAGGGAAGAATATAAGGCAAGATTCAAAGCAGATGAAGGCCGAAGATCTCTACTGCTAAAGGAAATAAAATTATGCTGCCTCTATCCACTTTTAATGCCCCTCACATATGCTATCCGTATCTCATGGCTAAGCACTGACAAAGACTAAAAACACAGATAACTCTTTCTGCTATTAAGCCCCTTCCTCTGAGAATCCTCAGGGGTGTTTATGGTTGTATCAGAGTTATTGGATGTGCAAATTTCTACTGAAGATAAAATATGCTAAAACAAGAGGAGAGAATATCAGAAGATGAAACAATCTTCATTTATGTATGCATTCATTTTAAGAACTTGCTTAAACAGATTATTGTGCATCATTTTTTCACAAACAAGGATTTGGAGAGAACTGGGCATAATATTTGCCTCGTTGTGACACAGAAAATTAAACTCATAAACCTTTTTCCTCTGATTCTGCACAAAGATCTTACTCAGGAGAGAGTACTTGGCTGACAGAAACAGCAATTGCCAGTAGCTCAGAGGCGCAGAATTTTAAGTGTGGTAGCTCTAACCATGTAGTCTCAGTCCCAGCCTTGCTAGGACCAACAGAAAGGGGTTTCCTAGGTGCATGTGAGCCACTTAAAACAACTGGAAGGAAGTGACAAGTGGCTCTTATCCTCAAGATAGAGGACACTGCTGTCCACTACAGGGGTCAGAAGCCCCATATCTGCTGATCAGATTTATCATTTAGGAAGGTTTGCTGCTTGTGTGGGACTTTAGTTGAGAATGTTGTGCAGAGGCTACCAAGGCTTATCTGACTTTCTACTATAGAGTGGTGCCTTTTCACACAGGTACCAAAGACACCACCAGAGGTGACCTGAGAATTATCAAGTGCAACTAGCAGGCTTGAGGGGTGCTGCTGAGAAGCACTGACACCCAAGTGGTTTTCTCCATTGTGCCCAAAGAGGACTCAGAAGAAACTGTGCATGAACCACTGGTTGCTCAGCTGCTGTTCATAGCTGACTTCTGATTCCCACGAGCACGGCAGCCGTGGTGATAATCTGAAGATCATAACCAGGTTCTAAGGAGAGGGAAAGCTGGCAGAGAAAAACGGATACTGTTGAGGTAGATAAGTAGGTATCTGCTGTATACCAGATTAGAGAGGATCAAAATAGGGAGGACCAGGTTAAGGTATGCTTCAACACCCTGTATGTACACAGGTTTGTGGAGCCAGATGGGTTTGTGGAGCCAGATGGGTTTGACCCAAGTGTGCTGAGGCAGGTGAAGGCCAGTGGCATTGCAAGGCCACTCTCAGTGTTGTTTGAAAGGTGGAGGTGAGTGGGAAAAATTGCAAATGGCTGACTCTCAGCCCTGCCTTCAAACCACGTAAGGAAGAAGATGAACGAACTACAGCCTCATGCAATCCTTAGGAAGACGTTGGAAAAAATCCTCCTGGAGAGCATTTCCAAAGGCACGAACAATCAGAAGGTTGCTCAGGAGTAGTCAGCCTGGATTTCTGAGCAGAAATACCAAAAACTGTTTACAAAACAAATCCAAAGCTGTTGAACTCTCCCTTAGTGACCTGCAGGATGGGACAGTGCAGACTCGAGCAAGTTTAGAGAGCATGTAAAAGTGGAAGGAGTGTAAAGTGCAGCACCCAGTTGTGCTGCACTTTGGGGGAGCCTCAACAGGAGAAATGCAGAGCTGGGCAGGGAGGAATGTGATAAAGCATAGCAAGGGCAATTGCACCATCCCACAGGTGAAGAGGAGTAGCTCCATGCACTGGCACCTGCTGGGGCTTGTGAAGCTCAAAAGCAGCTTTGCAGAGAAATTCTGTGAGATCCTGCTGAACAGAGTTTGAGCCAGCAACACTGGCTACCTGTAAAAATGACCAACACTATCCCCAGCTGTATTTAGAAGTGCATTAAGAGCAGCTCAGGGGAATTTGTCCTTCCTCTACCCTCAGTGCTGGTGAGGCCATGTGAGGAGTGCCAAGTCCAGTCCTGGGCTCCTCAGCACAGACAAATTGTAGACAGACTGCAGTGACTCCAGCACAAGCTCAGAGATCCTGCTCTGAAACGGTGCTGCAGCACGTCCAAGAGGCAATTCCTGATACTGCAACTTCACTTCAGTGGCCCCCTGCAGATCGTAGCATCCATCCCTAGACCCTGTGCTCGGGATGGATGCTGCCCAGCCCAAGACAAAAAGGGTGATCTGCTGCTTCCCACTGCAGGGCAAATGAGGGGGCATCACCTCCATGTTCTCCTCTGCTTGCAGCTCCTTGAGCACACCAAGGGCACAGCCTTCCAAGATGAGAAATAAAATGAGAATGACAACTACTGTCTAGGTTTTATTCTGCAGTTGGCAGCTGGCCTGGAGTAGAGGGTGAAGATGTTAAGTGTTGTGGCTCTAAATCCAGCAGGCAAGCTAACACTGCAGGGCTGTGTTTTACTCTCTCTTTGAGGTTAAGCAGCCATAAAACCAGAGCTGCAAAGGCGCTGCAGGCTCTTCCTCTGCCTCCCACGCTAATCTGCCTGCTGCTGCCTTTTTCTAGGCTTTTCTCAGAGCAGTGAGACTGTTTCGGCCCCTGAGGAGAGACAAAGTGCCTGGCAAGACACTCTCACCAGCACAAGGTGCCTTACAAGACCAGGAGGCCAGGAGGTCACAGTGTCCTGATGACATGGCAGGTGCACAAAGTTCCCAACACAGCAATTCCCACCATTTCTTCTCCTTACACTGGCCTAAAATATGCTACAAAAAACATTTAAAATTACATCTCAAATGCAGTCATGAACATTTCCATGCCCAAAGCTGTAATAGATCAGCAAAGTGCTACAGTGAAAGACAGCTCCAAGGACACGAGCACCGGTGATGGTTCTTGAGATTTTCACCACGGCTACCATGCCCACAGGAATCAGAGCAAAACAAAGCAAAACAAAAACAACAAAATGAGCTTTAAAGAGAGCTACAGACCTGAGCTGGCTTCAGCCCACACATTTTTTCACAGTGATTGGAGAAACCCAGCATCATGACAGTAAGTGTAATGGGAGTTTCACTTGTATTGTGACCTAGCTGGAGGTTGCAGGTGCTATATTGTGACTTGTCCATGGTGCTTCAGTCTGCTAAATCAAAATCCCATCTTCAAGTAAGTAAATTTGGTAATAACACATTAAACCCTCCTCATGTGGAATATCTAAAAGAGCCTGGTCAGAGTGTACCGCACAAGAGAAGAGCCAGGATTGCAAGAGAGCAGCGAACACCTCACCACACAGAATGCACCTCCAGCAGGACTGAGTTTACTCAAGGCAACACGCACAGAAATTCAGAGCAGCATGAAATGGCCAAACCTTTGTGGCATCAAAGGCACTGGGAAAGATGTAAAAAAAAGGGCCATCTGCATAACTCTGTGTAAAACCCACCTACTAATGTAAGGCCACAGCTTGACACAAGTGAAAGAGACAGTAGGTGACACTCCCTTCTGACCTTGATTGAGCTTAAGGTTTGGTCGCTTCAACAATACAATAATAAAACAACAATCTTGCATGTATCAAAAAGTAAAACTCTAAATATATTTATTATTCAGTTATATTTGCTTTTCATTGCACAGATTTGTTTTTTATCCCCATGTTCAACAGTTTTTTACAAAGCTTTTAGGAGTTTTGAAACTGTTAGAATGATCACTCAATACTCTTTAGGCACAGATCATGAACGCGTAACTCCATTTCCTCAAGGTTTTTTCCATGTGATAGATTAGTGGTTGCAGTTAAGCTCCAAATTTAAATACATTTCACAGTCCACGCTTTTACAGGCATACTGTCTAAAAAAGAAGTTTTGATTCAATAGTCTCACCAAAGCCTAAATAAAAGCACCTTCTTTTCCATAAATGCTGAAATCAACACAACCCGAGGATAAGAACCATAGTGGCCAACCATTCTCTATGCTAGTCAGTAATAGAATAACAAAGAAACAGTCCTCAAGAGGATGTAAAAATCCTCTGGAAAAATTACTTTACTTAGGAAATAATTTAAATAATTTATTTCATATGAAAAAAATAAGCAAAAAAAAATGCAGCCAATAAAACACATCTGGTGACAAGGATGTGTCCTAGACATATCCCCTGGACCTAATTGATTCAGTGATTTCTATGTGCCACAACAGAGGTGCACAGTTACAGGTTAAACAGTGTTTGCTTGCTCTGCCTGGGTTTAAAACATGTCCATAAGGCCCAGCACTGAGCTAGAGAGCTGGTGCTGAAGGGCACAGATCAGTGTGGCCACAGAGCTGAGGAAGGCTGTGCGGCCTGGGAGGATGCAGGGGGCTGGACAACACAGCTGGCAAGAGGGAACCTGCAGCTGTAGACAATTGCAGGAATGGGACAAGGTGCTGGCACCTGGGAGCGAAGGAAGCAGCAGCTGCAGGCATTAAGGACAAGTGAAACTCCAGCAACCCTGGAGGGCTGTTCATGACTGGCCACTGTGGAGCTGACTTTCAGTGGGATTTAGAAAAATTCAGCAGCAGGCCCTGGCTTTCCCAAGGAAAAGCAGCTTTCCTTTCTAAGGACGGCTCTGCAGACAATTTCATGTTCTCAGAGTAAGACTGATAGAGGTTTTGTAAGCATCTCGCATTCTCAAAATAACAAGTGCTGTTTTCACTGTACTTTTACTCTATCCGTGTGTGTGTTCTCAAAACATGCTCTCTCTACCTTATCTCATGGTGGTAGAGAGGCATTGTGCCATTTAGCCTATCACGTAGTTGTTAGTGAAAGACCCTATAAAAGGGTATGGATTTTACAATAAAGTTGCCTTCTGATTCTTTGGAATTCAGAATCTTCTCTCCTCATACTATGCCTTACAGTGACAGGCCACAGCCCAGTGATCTTACTGTGGTTGACACAACACTTCTAGCACCATTGCTGAAATGCCTGCAGTGGGTTGAGGGTCCAACTCCCCGCTCATCCTTTTAAACACTCTTAGCAAATTCCCCCACTGTCAACACTGTGCAGCTTTAAATGTTGTTCTCATATCTCTGATGACCCTCAGTTGACTGCAGCTGGTCTTTGGCAGAAGAAGGGAAAGAAGGCCACTGACTCACAGGACACAGAGACTCTTCAGCTTCTCTGGTAAGAACTAGCCCACAGCATCACCTTTTTTAAAGTAGGACATCCAACACTGGCTCTCCTTTTCCTATCACAAGAGTGCCGGTCCTTGGAACCCCCAGTGCAGCCCCCAGAGCGGGACTATCCCCAGCACCAGGTCAGGGCAGCCAGGGCTTTCCCAAGCCACCCGGGGGCAGGGCCAAGCTGTGAGGTGAGAGGGGTGCATAAGGATCACTTTGGAGCTAGAGGTGCCTCTGAAGCTCAGCAGAGTGGACTCCCTGGGCAAGGGGAGAGCAGCCACAGGAGCCACACTGCTGGGCCCCAGGGTGAGAAAAGAAGCTGGTAGCTGCCTTCAGTCTCCCATTCTCCTGTTATGTGGAGGGGCAACAAAACAGGTCATTCATAGAGCTTAACATGTAGCTTCTCCAGGACCAGAAGAGCAAGATTCTCCAAAGTCTCTCACTAGCATTAACACACAAGCCTCTGACATTGGTGAGCAGGTAAGCAAGGGGAGCCTGAAGAAGCGCAGCAAATCCATCAGAAACTGTCTGGTGATGATTAGGGAAATGTGACCACCATAAGCCAGGGAAGTCCATGCTGCCCGAAGTATCAATTTTACCCCCAGTAAAAAACCTAGCAGGAGTTATCTGCAGGAACTGGAGTCTCCCCCTGTGTCCAGGTGTACAAAGAGCTGCAGGCCAGCAATCTCAGTAATTGCCTGTGTCCGTGCAGAGGTTTCTGAGCTCCAGCTCCAGCTGTTTAATTTGGATATCTCTCTGGATTACCAACTCACGTAGTCGACGGATTTCTTCCTGTTGCCGGTAATACATCTGTAAAAGCTGTAAGAAAACACACACTTTATTTACTTTACACTAAGAAAACACAGGCTTAACCTGACAATGCCACCAGAGCTGTCACATCACTTCTGAGAGAAACACCTAAGGAGGAGGCCTTCAACCAACAGACAACATCAGCAGTGCTCCTGTTGTCCACTAGATTGGGCTGTGACTACATGCATTTCACAGGAAGGATTTGGAGTCTAGATTCCTGGGTCTGCCACATCTTCTTCTCTGACCTTGAGCAAGTCCTTTTTCTTCTTCCAGTTGGGACTAGCATTGTCTTTCACTATGCATGCAGCAAGAGCTGTTTCTGTAACCCTGAGGTGCCAGGGTTACATTTCCTAAGAAATGTGGAAAAATATCCTTTTTCACACCACAGGGAAATTCAGATGTGGAAATTCCTGCCCTATCAAGGTGCAGATGCTAAATTCTTGCACAGATTGGGGGGACCTCACTACGGGTAGAGGAAGAAAATTATGCCAGGGTTCCTAAAAGCAAACACACTGCATGTAGTTGAAAATGTCCCTGAGCTGCCAACAGTGGGAGGCTGACAAATCACCACAGAGATGTACCACTGTGCCAGCTTTGATTACTTTGAGAGGTGGTTTCCATGACTAAACACAGATCATGGAGCTGCCAGGATCTTTTCTAGAGCCTTTCCCAGGTGCATGCTGCAGCCAGCAGCCAACCTCAATAGCGCTGCACTAACAAGTTGTCCCTCAGCAGTGAGCTGCAGACACAGACTCCTTCCCACACCAGGGTCCACAGTACAGTCAGGCAGTTAAGACTACATGGTGCACCAGGAGTACACCCACTCTTTTCACAGAAATCCCTGCTGCCTCAGCAGGCTTGCTGACTGCAGCTCTCATCAAGGGGTTATCCTGCATAAACCCCCTTCTCTTCTCCAGAACCTGGAGGTCACAAGGACCTCCTTGTGCCCAGACAGTCACTAGGCAGGTCTGTGCCACAAGAACGCCTAGGAAGTGAGAACACTGACTGCTCCTCCTTTCCAGAGCCCCTCAGCTGGGGTGCTGCTGGGCCGTATTTCTGCTTCCCACGTGGCAGTCAGGGCAGGCAGAGCTTCTACCACCACAAAGAACAAAGAGCTTGCACTGACACAGGCCTGAAAAATAAACCCTCCCTGAACAGCAACCATGTGAATGGCATCCTTTTGTCATCTGTCTTTGAGCTTACCCCATAGCCCCAACACTTCACCCCAGACGTTCATACCTCATTTTCAGTTTTTGGTGGTGGACACTCAAATATGTCAAAGCCATTGGAGAGGCACATTTGCTCATTTTTTGGCAGTCTCTCCTCCACTTTCAGCCATTTTCTGGCATCTTCAATCTCTCTTGGCTTCTGCTTGTCCTCCAGTAACATCCTTCCTTGCACTCCCTGTTGCTGGCTCAGGTCAGTAACTTTCGTGAGGGGCTCTGGCTCAAGAAACTCTGGTAGGGACTTCACAGCTTCAGAGCCTGGTTTTAAGGATACCAAGAGAGGCCCTAGGGAAGGAGGAGACAAGTGAGCACTCACAAACCACACTCAAAAATCAGCAGTAAGCAATTCGTTCTAACAACCAGCTTTAACCAATTTGTACAGAGATAAACATCAAGGCACCTGACCGGAGCAGCTTCCAGAATTTACAGCTAACAATTTATGTTAGCTTCCAGCCATATTTACTATGTCTCTCCTTTTCCTTCTTTCCTCTTTCTCTGGCAAGTAATAGGCCAGAGAGCTGGCAGCAGCTTACCCAAGCCCTAGGGAGCTGAAGGGCTGGGGAGCTCTCCATGTGCTGACCTTTGTTAATCCCGGTGAGCCATTCTTGTGCTGTCAGTGCTGGTTGGGCTGCTGCAGTCAAGGGGTAGATATCTGCCTGGTATGATTCCGACTGGAAGCAAACAAAAGTCCAGAGTAACTATGTCAGTGAGATTTTGGCTTAAAGAGGTCATGCTGGATTGTGGTGGAGAAATGAATTTATTCCCCTTCAACACAGGGAGTGTCATGAGCAATCAGTGGCACGGACATAAAGTCTTTTCACCTTCTCTGAACCTCTCTGCTCCTCACCTCAACTCAGAAGAATTGTATCTGAAGGCCTAATTTAATTCATGCTGATAAGGTCTTTAGACTGGGGGAGGTTGACATAGGCTAACTCAACTCCCATGAAATCACGTTCCTGAAGATGAATACATGGATACAAAGGATGAACAAGTCACAAAGCATTATCAACTGACAGAAACTGGCCAAGCAGATAAAGCTGGAGGAACATGCCTGGTTGGGAGTTGCAGTGAGCATTAGGTCTCCTGTGTCTCTGAATTCAAGGAACTCATACCTTCTTTTCATATTCTACTTTATGGAAGTAGGGAGCACAGTACTGACATTTCCTACGTACCTATGCCCACACAGTCACACAGGAGCTACCTTGGCTAGCTACAAATTCAAGGCCTGTTTCTTTCTCTAATGACACCAACTCTGAGATTTACTCCTACATCACCCTCAGGTGATGGCTTACATGCTGCAGAACAGTTGTGTCTGTAACACAACTCCACTCAATGGGTAGAAACCCATGAATTCATAGTTTCTGTTTTACTAGGATGATTCTTTTTCCTTCCACAAGGAGATTGTTATGCCACCCAACATCAGCTCCAACCCCTCTCCCTCTTTTGTTAGTATGTCAGATAGATTCTATTGGACAAGTTTACAGATAGCTAGCAGACTTGGCAGCATGTCCTGGAAAGTCAAACATTAAACAGTGACCTAACTCTTGGGCAATTCTTGAGGTACCCAGATAGGGTTTGCTGGCAGGGCTGCCCCAGAAACTGGCCAGCTACGTCCCCCCATGCCAGGAGAGAGAAAATCTCTTGTTCTACCTACTCTCTTGCCCCAGGAGTCACAGAGATGAGGCAGTGCCCTCATTTTTCCACTGATATTTGCCTCAGATATGAACATGACCCAAGGTTGACTTACCCGTCGAGGCACAATCATGGAGATGGGCTCAATCAAGCTTTTAGTTGGAATCAGTTTGTAGAAACGGAAAATTTCACAAGCTGCCACATCAAGACCTCTCTTTGGCATCATTCCTGGGGGAAGAGCATGAAATAAACAGAGTATAAATCTCCTTAGGAAAATTAAAGTCATCAGCCATGTGAAAAGAGTCATCAAACAATGAAAGGAGTCATAGCATCAGCAGCACAGCGCATGGTTTGAGGTCTGTGTCCAAAACTAGCTCAGTGGCACAAATGACAAGATTAAATAATTATTTTTTTTCTGTGAGATCATGTTTTTACATATAGGGTGTATGGATTTCATGCTAAGCCTCCTGTTCCTTATTCATTCTAATGGGCTCCAAATAAAGTGACCAGAACAGAGCAGAGCTGGCATGTGATGCCACAGGATTTGAGTATCAGGATCACTAGGAAGGGATTTCAGGACAACTAAACAACACCAGAATAGCTATATATGGCTGAAATACCTTCCAGACAAGTATCCTCCCCCAACATTGTCCCAAAACAGAAATGAGAACGAGAAGGGTGTGAACATCGATTCTGTCCATTTGTGTTTTAGGGACTGGCTAAGCCACACAACGTCTCTAAATACCTGATAACCTCAGTGGGTTTCTCTCTCATTACCTTGTACAGTCCAAAGCTATATCCACAGCATTCCCTTAACAAAAGAGATTTCCTATGCTTGTAGACCTTGCTTCATGGCACCCAAGCTTAGTTTTCTACTAAGACCCAGACTTCACAAAGCAGTAGATTCTACATGAAGGCCTGTTGCTCCTTACATTATGCATTCATCTCAAAGTGAATCTAAACGCCACTCCTCCACACAGTATTTTTTTTTTTTTTTGGTAATATGGAAAAGGAATTTTTGTACAATAACCTTAGCAGTATGCTTGATCAGCTGAACAAAGCAGGTTAGGGGAGTAGACATGATTCACTCAGGCCTTTTAGAAATACCTACACTTACATTGCATGAAATGATTTTTAGAGAGATTATGACAATGAGAAATAAGGATGTGTACTGGAAGGACTATAAAAACTGAATAATGAGGAGATCCTTACAGTTAAGTTTTAAATAATATATTCCTTTTAATTTTTGTTTTGAAGGCAGCCTGCAGACAACCGTGCTCACAATTTCAGTGTGAGCACAAAATTCAGTGCTCACACTGAAATATCACATGCCAAATATCTGTGCCAATGTCCTCTAAGAGCAGGAGTGTCCATGGGTAGTGTGGAGTGGTGTTAATGATCCTAGAAACATGTAGAGGAATATAACTCATGGAGTAGACCAGAGAAAGTTCAAGAAAGGGTTAACAATAAGGTCTGAGGGCTCAAAGCTAAATTCTGTGACTTGAATTAGTTAAACAGCAAGTAGTACACAGGTTAATAAGCAAGGGTCTCCAAGGGAGGAGAGGTTACCTAATCACAGTAGATCTATTTCTAAATAGGAAATGTCAGTAAAAAAGAAGTTAGACAAGCAATAAAGACTGAATGCATTAAGCTATGAAGCATCTGTTACCAGAGAAATCATAGAGTGGGAATGATGGAAATAGAGCTCAAAGACAAAAATCTTGAAGCAGATTGACAAATAGCAAGGAGCATTCTCCACCTTTAAATCCAGACTATCCTCCTTTCCACCTTGACCAGGTATGTGAGAGGAGAGACAGCAGTGACTGGTGAAACTGCCCAGCCCATGATGGTCAGAAGGGCCCTTTCCAAGCTCTGACCTTGTAATACCACCTGTCATACTTGGGTGAGCTGGGCCAAGCTGACTGTAAAAGCCTGTAAAACTGTGTGGAGGAACCTGACCCATTCTCTTTTCCAAACGGTATTTTGGATAGTCCTAGACTCTGACAGCCTCTAAAACAAAGAAACTACAATCCTCTTGTAACATCAGACATTCTACCACTCACCAATTCCCTTCTGTGGAAAGGGAGAACGATATTCCATCAGGTAGTTCAGGTATGGTTTTTCAGGGCTTATCTCATAGTACCGTATGTTTCCATCACCCTAAAGGCAAAGAAAATCAACATCAGCCAGTCTCTGCTGTTCAGCATGACAGTCTGAGAAGAATTCCTGTCCCCAAGAAGCTATGCAGGATCAACAATGAACCAAATGTTTACTCTCAAATCCCTATATGGAAAGGTTAGGACCCAGCTGTGTATCTCTCCACAATAAACATGGTACCTCTGTAAACGTGGTAAATGCGGCCTGCTGATGAAGCAGCCCCTGGCCCCACCCCATCTGCTCGTATCCTTAGGCTGACATGCTTCAGGAACATCTTTGACCTCAGGCTGTCACAACACAGGCCGACAGCAGAATCAAACAGGCCTGCACTTGCTGATGTGGAAAGCACTTACCTTTCCCACCACATAAAGCATGCATGTGTCAGAGTCATAGATGGGAAACAGTAGTCCCGAGGAGCCATCCAGATCCTCCTCCAGTAAAGGCACAGAAAGGTCATTCTGGGCAGGACACAGGAAAAAGAGTCAGCTGCAATCACCTATCAGTCACCTCAAGCCCAGGACACCTCCCCTGAAGCCCACCTGGCAGTGGCACATGAGCACAGCTCTGTAATGACCCACAGCCCTGAGCAGGGGCCGTGCACAGACTGCTGCAAAGCTCCGTGGGTGGGAAATGGGTGCTCTGTCCCAGGCCTTTACTGAGGGCAGGACATCAGTTCCTACCACTGTAACACCTCAGGCATCTGATGGCATTTCAGGGTAGACATGGTAAGAAACATTGCCTGCCTCTACGTGGGCCAGACCGCAGGAGGTGAAGGGGCCTTCGGGATACACCTGCATCGCTGGTGTAAAATTCACACTGAATTTAACTCATGTCCTCTCAGAACCTCTAGTGCAGGCAACAGCAGTGCACCACCCACAGGAGCAGTCTGCATCAGCCAAGCAGTCTCAGCACTGCACAGTGGGGAGGTGCCTGTTGCAAGGACAGAACCTCCCACTGGCCTTTTGCCGGTGAGCCGTGTAGAAGGACACACCACACCACTCCATATGCAAAGCTGGCATGTCTCGTACAAAGCTGTCCCTGCACTGCTAAAGGGAGTGATTTTGGGAGAACTGACAAGGCAGACTCTGGTGTCCTATGGCTGTTCGTGTGGCAATTCTCACACAAACAAGTATTTAGCATAGGGTTAACACACATTTTCTCCTGCAGAACTGACCAGCTGCAGACTGCAGTAAGCCAGAGCTTCTGTTTAGATGCAAAGATGGGTGTGGGCATGAGAAAGAGGCCTGCTGGGCAGGCCCTGTGCCAATCCCTGCTCCTAAGGAGGCTTTACATACCTTGCCTCACAGATCTTCCCACTGTGTTCTTAAACCAAGCATGTAAAACCCTGACACAACACCCATGGAGTGTCACAGCACTGTTTACTGCTGTGGAAAGCCTTCAGACAGCAGCACAGTGCTTTGCCTCTCACATGTGCAAAGAAGCCATGTCCAAACATAGCCAAAACAGCAAATCATAGGCCTAGCCTACCAGCTTTATCTGGTAACAAAGCATGACAGCACTGCTAAGAGACAAAAGATTTTGCTGCATGGTGCTTGATGCAGAGGGACATATTTAGATGCTGACAAAGTAAAAACATCTCACTGCATATGAAAGGGTAGATGAGAGCAGGGTTTCATAAGGCTAGCAGCCATCCTGACAGGAGATCATGTCTTGGAAATGACCAATTAAGCACTACCTCAGTACTCTACTGTCAGGGATCATCAGAAATCAAAAACACCCGACACACTTTTCTTCATTGAGGGCTTCATCTGAGTATGCTCTGCCTAGAGCTCATTTCTTTTTCCAGAACCAGTTTGCCAGTAAGACCAGTAAGAGCCACGTTAAGTCAGAGCTACAGTAACCACGAGGTCCTTTGAACAATTTCTTCTTGTAGTGGGCTGTTGTGGTTTGACCTCAGTCAGCAACTAAGTACCATGCAGCCATTTGCTCACTTCCCCTTGGCAGGATGGGGAAGAGAATCAGAAAAAGGTAAACCCATGGTTGAGATACAAACAGTTCAGTAACTGATAAAAAAAAGCAAAATATATAACAATAACAATTGTAATGAAAAGAAAAGGGAGAGAGAGGGATAAAACTCAAGAAAAATAAGTGATGGACAACACAACCACTCACCACTCGCTGACCAATGCCCAACCAGTCCCTGAGTAGCAATCCATGGCTCCTGGCCAACTCCCCCCAGCTGAGCATGACGTTCTATGGTATAGAATATCCCTTTGGCCAGTTCAGATCAGCTGTCCTGGATATCCTCCCTCCCGGTTTCTCGTGCACCTGCACACTGGCAGAGCATGACACACTGAAAAGTCTTTGACTTAGGGCAAGCACTACTTTGCAACACCTCAAAATGTCAGTGTGCTTTCAATACTAAATCCAAAACACAACCTTGTGCCAAGTACTAAGAAAATTAATTCTATCCCAGCTGAAACCAGGACATGGGCACAGTATTCGCTTTGTTCTCTTAAGCTTCTATGTTGAAAACTTCTTCAGAAACTCAGTTATGTCTCACAGCAGCAAGACCTATCACCCTTCAGGAATCTGACAGATCACTTCTGAATTGCTGTTATAAATCAATTCTTGTGTATGTGGCAAGTGGAAAATTAAAGTGACAGCAAAAGACAGAAAACTGAAGCTGGTATGGTTAAGATTTTTGGTCCAACTCACTTGATCCCATAATGCAATTTGCCTATTATTCCACAAAGACGTTCCAGTAGAAAATAGCTTTTCCATGTTTCCAAGGAATAAGACTTTATTGACTCTGTGAGACTTGTAGCTTCCTTCCTGTAGAAGAGAAAGGACACTGCATGAGTAAGACAACATCTGTTGCACAGCGACATTTCAAGTTACATGACAACTCTCATTCACTCACATCCGAAAGATCTACTCAGCCCAGCTGAACGATGGTGAGCAGGATTTCACAGGCATCTGAAAATAGTGGCCTAAACTCTTCACGATCATTCCCAAAATCTCAACCACAGATCATAGAATATTCTGAGTTGAAAGGGACACACAAAGATCATCAAGTCCAACTCTTAAGCGAATGGCCCATACAGGGATTAAACCCACAATCCTGGTGTTGTCAGCACCCTGCTCTGACCAGCTGAGCCAATCTCACCTCCCTAACCACTGATTCACATATTTGCAGGACAGCAGTCTCTAGTAGTTACAGGCAGGACTTTCTGCATACACAAACCTGTGCAAACAGCTACAAAGTGCAGCCAGCTGCACCTAGCCAACAAAATCCAGGCAACAAAAACAGCCTTGATCATTGGCACAAATGTACACTTGCATCTGCCTGTCCATCCCATCTCTACATTCCCTCCCATGATGTCCCTCAGAGGGCTGCAGGAGGTACCTATGAAAACAATATAATCTAAGTAAGGTATCAAGGAGCAAGGAACGTGGTATCAAGATACAAAATCCCTGTTTTCAACAATGACGGCAAGTGTTCTGTGGAAAGTAGAAGGGAACAGCACCATACAGTGCCTTGGGCAATGCAGATGCATCATCTGTTATGGCAATGAAGCTACCCAGGAAAGGAAACACCCCTAGGGTGAGATCAGATGGATCATAAACCTCTGAACACAACCTACCTGTAGGACTGTTCCAGCACGAGGGTCTATCACACGTATCTTTTTGTCCCTGCAAGCAGTGGCAAGGAGACTGCCATCTGTGTTGAATGACATGGAGAGGACCACATCTTTGTGAGCGTCAAGAATCTTCACTGGGTTTGAAAGAACAGCGTCCTCGCTGTCAAGGTTCCAGATCATTATCTGAAACAAAAATAATAAAAAAAATCAGCCCTTTGCTGCCTCACACACCAGGGACTTTGTGTACTCTACTCACTTCTTTGTCTTTTCTCTACATGTATAGGTCTTACCATCACAAGTGATTGTTCTCCAGCACTTAAAATAATTCCTGATACTAACCGCAATATATCAGTGTCAGCTAAGAACGTCCAATATTTTAATTTCCTTTGCAACTACATTTTATATATAAAAATAGATAACATCAGTGCACAGAGATGCAGTAGCACAAAGAAAAGTGGATGGCATTGCATGCTGTATCCACTTCAGTAAATGAGAAGTACAGAGTAGACTAAAGTTCATCAGAAGACTGGAAAATTAGACAGTCCTTCTGAACTTAGAGCAATATCCTTTTGCCTTTGGGTCACCATGGAATTTCCCCCTGAAGAAAGCTTCCAAACTCTTTAGTACCATCTTACAGCTTGAAATTAAAACAAATTTCAAAATGCCCAGCCAAACAAGGTGTCCTAGGAGCATAGACCCACCTTGTAGTCATAGCCAGAGCTGAAGAGGATGTTATCAGCCGTGGGATGCCATTCAATCAGACCAACTCTTCGAGAATGCCCAAGAAGTTCTTTCTTCGGAGTGGTAATGTTTCTTTTTAGCAGCTGATAGGGGATGTCCCAGATTTTAACCTGAATGGCACAGGATAGGTCTTTGTGAGATCCCTGAGAAGGAGCTAATTTGGAATTTACCAACAGCTATAAACTGCCTTGGAATTATTATTTCCTTTGTAGCAAATAGGAATGCACCTGGCTTTTTTGAATGCCTGTCCTTGTCATCTGCATCTTACTTTTCTGTGGACCTGAAGACTCCTCTTTATGTTCTATCTTCAGACAGTAGTCCTACCAGGGTTTCTTTAAATTTGGCAATCCAACCCTTAGACCTGTCAGCCCAATTATGAAAAGTTATTCCCAAGGGGAAAAAGTAAATCACTCATTTTGAAGACCTTACCTCTTAACAAACTTTGAGCAGGAGGCAGCAAACCTGAGCCCCAAAAGATATTATGGCTCTATGATATCACAGCAGCGATTGATCCAAGATCAATCCTTGCCTGCTCTACTGGCCCTCTTCATCCTGGTGCTGAAGATCCTATCAATGTCACCTGGCAGAACAACTGAGGACTGCTCTGGTCAGGTGACACCTGTAGTAATGAGTCTCACAGAAAGCTGAACGCTTTGCAAATGACACAGCCATTTTTCAAAGTTCACAGAACACCAGGCAGGTGGCCTCAAAGCAGACAGCCTGAGCAGAGACACAAGGCAGCACCCCACTGAAGCCACTCAGCACTGGGAGCTGTCTTGTAACAGGCCCACCTACAGCTCTGGGTCCTTCCAGAAGGATGCTGCATGAAGACAAAAATGCATGTCCTCCTGTGGCGGAAGAAAACAATAGAGGGAACCAGCAAGAGGGGCTGAACCTATGTGGGTATAAAAGGTGTCTTTCTCACACTGACCCTAGAAACACAAGTATTTAGGATGCTAACAGATGATTAATCCTTTGGCTCAATGAAATTTACTATGCTTTTGTCATAATTTTTCTAGTTCTTAGCCTGAAGCAAAAGTGAAATGCTCTTTGGAACATGGTTTGTGGAAATCAGCCACAGCTGCCCAAGTCTCCTACTGTTTGGTCGATGAGAATCACTCCTTTCTAAGACAAGTAAGAAGCGGACCCAAATTCTGGGACCTCCTGGAAAACATCATAAGCACCTTTCTCAGCAGTGTTTATCCCAATAAGGAATCAAGCCCTCCAGAAGCATAATTGCTGTAGAGTCCAGCAGTATCCACACAAACTTCTACAGCAGGTAGAGAAAACATCACACTTTACAATCAGACCGACTGATTCCTCAGAGTTTCAACAGCTGTCACTAAAGGAACGGGGCTGAGAGACTAGAAAAGAGAAAAATAGGTTGTGTTCATGCTGACAAGAACTGCCTAGAATGAACCATCCACTCCTAGTGCTGTGAAATGGTTGGTGATAAAAAGCTGAGAAAAGCACCTGGCTGGAATCTCAGGCTGCATTAAATGGCAGAAATTGCCAGTTCTTTACTGTGCAGAATAAGCAGGTCTTGGCCTCAGGCCTGCAGGCCAAGCATGGACAATCCAAGCATGAGCAAGCTGACCACCCTGCTACATCTCGAAGAACGCCTGATAAAATGAAGTAAAAGGCATAGAGTGGCCCTTCTAACCAGAAGGGAGCAGATCTTCAACAAGTTGAACTCTTCATGCCTGATGATTTGCCAAGAAAACAGAAGGGATAAGAGGATAAGCTCAAATTCTAAGCCCCTAGGCATTTGCATTGGCCTCAGCCCTAAGCCCGCCTGAAATAGCAGTGGGAACTGGAACTCGGTGTTCACAGAGAACATACCCATGCCCAAAAGTACCATTCTACACAGCTCCAGCTATGCACCACGAAAGACAGCTGCAGTGCTGCCAGATGAAAAATTGTCTGCACCTGGTGGGCTAACACAATGCCTATTCTTCAAAAACCACTGGCCTGTGGAACTGCACAATGCCCATTCTGTAAGAAGAAGAACTGGAAAGCAACCAGCCCAGTTGTGCCAACTTCTACCACTTGACCAGGCGGTCAAGTATGACTTTGAGAGTCACTGACCACCAGGGATGGCCAAAGAGATACCCAGGACAGAAGAACACGTGTAAAAGGGAGAGAAAATAGGTTACTGATTTGAGGGAAATCTTTATTATATGTATGTTTATTCAGGAAAAAAAAAGTGACTATGTACGTCAAATATAGTATCTAAACAGGAGTTTGTTTTGTAGCCAGTATGCACAGATATTTCAGAGGAGATATCCCCTCACGCTTCCAGCTGAATAAAGAATGTCTGCTTCTTAATGCTACGTTAGTGCTAAGAAGTTTTTACTTTTACCGATTTTTGGTAACAGTGACACCACCAAGGCAAGCTCCAGAACAGCTGGTTAATGGATAAGAAACCTCTGAGAAATATGGGAGAAGTGAAATTTCCATTATCTACTCAGAAGCTTGTAGCCTTCCTCAAAGGGAGGCCCAGGCACTGAGCAATTAGATGCATCCTTGCACACAAGCCTACTTCCACAGTGGCTTACTAATGCTCAGAAATGGAAGAGAGCACCAGGCTTTTAACAACAGACTGGACAGAAGGCTTTTCCTCTCATGTCCAGCCCAGCGGACTGCGACCCCCAAAAAACCCTTCTCAAACTTCTCTTAAAACAGAGGAAATATTGCTGTGAAGATGTCTCAACATCTCAGTATGTCCAATCTGAGCTCTCCAGAACAGGCCACGTTAAGTGGATGCTGACCCCACAGAATGAGTCCAACAGCAGACATGAGATGAGAAGGAGGCAGCAGCACAGCAAATCTGAGGAGAGCTGGAAAGAAAACAATTTGTTCAGTCTCTGGCTGCCCTTCAACTACATAGCATGAAGGCACAGAGAAGACGGAGCCAAACTCCTTGAAGGTACGCAAGGAGAGCATCAAAGGCAATGGATGTATATGGCAATATGGCAATGCCTGGAGATCACAGGCATCCCATTTTCCCTGGAAGGATACTCAACACCTGGAAGAAGGACCTAGTGAGGCCACAGGATCTGTAGCCTTAGAGATCTTCAGAGCTCATCTGAACGAGTCTTGGAGCAACCCAATTCTTTGAGTAGGGTTTGGATGAAGTGACGTCCAAGGTCCAGCTGCGAGGTATCAGGAAGGACAGTGATGCCAAGAAACACTGTCTGCTGTCCTTGCTGCTTAGCAGGCAGGGAGGAGATGTCTCTACACCATGTCACAGTGCAGAGGACCCCTAAGATACCATTTCCTGGTGCTAGGATAAGGACAGGAGAGTAGCAAAAAGAGAGTACAGTCACAGACAGACAGACTTCTTGGAACAACCTTTGGTACTGAGACCGGTGACATGCTCCATGTTTCCATTCTTTAGTCTGAGGAATAATCCAGTGTCAAGTTTCTGGAGAAAACTGGAAAGGAAAGCTGGGGATAGTGCATCCAGTTTTGCACCCCCCAGTGCAAGAAAGATGCTGGAGGCCCACCAGGATGCTCAAGAGTCTGCAGCACTTTCCCCTGTGAGTAGAAGCTGGGGAAGATGGGCTTGCTCAGCTTGGAGAAGAGACAGCTTCTGGGTAAATTGATTAAAGCCTTCTTGTGCTTACACGACTACTGAGAAAATAGAGCTAGGTTCTGTCTTGAAATATAGGGTAGAAGGACAAGATACAGCAGTCATTAACTACACTGGAAGGAAAAAAATTCCCTCATGGGAGGAGTGAAGAACCTGCTCTGCCTAGAGAGGTGTCAAAAGAAACCTCCCCTTCAACACAAATGCTTGTGTGATTCTGTAACTGCAGTGGGATGTTTCGAAGATTGTGTTCATTTCTCATTTGAGGCTCAAAAGAGTGACCAAAGCAGTGCCTGCCGCCACAAGTAAGTCATACCATGCCATACTTCCTGAGACAGCATGAAAACCTGGCATACAGGTTGGAAGATACAATAAAATCTTTACCATCAGTTCAGAAACTGAAAGAAGCCTTCCAAAAAAAAAAAAAAAAGCAGCCAAAGGAGTATCCAAACAAGCAAAGACAAGTCACCAAACAGGAAAGACAATCCAAAAAATTTATAATCAAGAGTGACTTTTTGGCAGAACTAAAATGGCAGAGCATGTGAACCAAGCCAGGGCTGGACAAAATGACAGGAGAAACCTCCTCAATGCCATATGGCAAAGTGAGGATAAACCCAGTGGCATCTCACATGGGATCTCTGGAAAAAGCATGGTAGTCAGATGTCCTCACTACCAAAGACATCAATATCACACTTTCTACAAGACTTTTTGAAAGTGACCTTCCAGTAGGTAGATAGGAGCTATATTGTCCTTACAAACATGACTTGAATCTTCCAATTTCTACAGTGTCTGCATCTCAGCCATACTAACTTAAGCCAAAACACCCACTGCAGAACTGTATGACGCATCTTCCTCACCACAACTCATCCAGCTTGACTTTATAGAGCAATTGACTGCAGGAACAAACTCAAACTTGCTCTGCAGGGAATTAATCTGAAAGAGCTGGTCCAGATAATGTTGTGCTGAAGCTTTTATTCTAAGGTAAAGAAAGAGTTTCAAAGAGATTAAACTTCAATAGCCATTCCATTTTAAACTCATATTTTGTTCTTATCACACAAGCACACAAAAAAAAGGCACAAGCCCCTAAAAAACAGATCTTCTTCATTACACTGATTTGGTATATCATCTGGAAGGCATCACACAGGTCTGAACCCAGGAGAAAGAAAGCAATTTTACTCTTGCCTGACTTCTTAATTAAGTATATGCATGCTTTCACATCTCACATAATTTCACATTCATGAGCTTTTGTTTTCTTTCAATTTCACTCTCCAAAAAGCACATTAGCCAGGTACTAACACAAAGTACAAAGTGGTAAACTTACTGTGGCATCTTCTGAACATGAAGCTATTACAAAGTCATTGAATGGGTTCCACTTGATGTCCAGAACATTTCCTTTGTGCCCACATACTTTGGGATAATGTGGATCAAGTTTGCCTGTCTGAAAAAAAAATATAATCAAATCTAAGATGAGCCATGGGATTACAGGACATTTTCAAGGCAGCTCCAGAAAGAAACTTCCTTCTGCTTGTTGTCCTCCAAATGTCCTGGGTGCTTGCTCTCTGTCTGTTAAGGATGGGTTTTTGCTGTCCCTCCTACTCAAGTCTTGATGATACCACTGTAAAGAAAGGAAAGACTGCCCAGGCCTTCCTAAGTACATGCTGCTGCGAAAAATTTTCCACGCATGCCTACACATTTAGAAGACAGTATTAGGTTCAGACACCAAAGTGTAACTTGGAGGAGAAACATCTATGAATGAGAGGAATCTTCAACATTTTTTAAAGACCTTTTGATGGGGAGAAAAACAACAGCAAACTCTCCTTCACAAGACATTTCCTACAAAAAATTGTTTAGGTTTTGGGTTAGCAAAAAGGTATCTGTGACACAAATTACAAAGTTTTTCTTTCAGCAAGCTATCTGTTTCTCTCTGATGGTGTTTAAATACAGCCATTCACTGAATTCAATCAGCACTCTGGACTCTCAAAATAAAAAGAAAAAAGTTTCTGTGGCATCTGCGCTGGTACAAATCCCGCACGAAGTGCTCTAAGGTGTACTGAGAGCCTTGTGCCACATGGGGGCTGTACTGCATTGAATAAACCCACGTGCCGGCATGGTCTCTGCCATAAAGTCTGAATATTTAAATGGTATAAAGGGTGGTGGTGATTTCATTAACATTGAAGTAATTGCTTCCCTCTGTAAGAAGCAGGAGAAGCATGGGGAGCCTCCTGACCCACCCCAGGCATCAGTTCAAGAGCAAAAGTCAGTCACCTAAGAAGGGAGACATGAGGGCAAGCTGGTGATGCTTACCAGCTTACTGCTTCCTGCCTGGAAGAATTGTAGCCCAAAAATGATTGCAAATGTGTCCTCTCCTAGGAACCAGACACTTCTGTAGGTATACTGGTCCCTATACCTCTCCAGAGGTGGGGCCTTAGGAAAGCAGAGCCAAGGGGAATCACTGCTGCCCCTAACCAGGCTGTGGATAGGATATAATCTTTCCAGCTTTTACATTTTGGGGGGTTTTTGCAGTTTTGAATACAGAACAGGACACCAGTGTGTAACTATTCTGGCTTCACTGGAAAGTTTGTTGCATAAACTGAGACTAACCTGCTTTAAACTGAACATCCAAACGACTTTGAAATGTAAAAGACTGTGGTTTTTAAAACTACAGTCTAAACCAATTCCCTTTTATAACAGCAACAATGCAAAGAGATCTGGGAAGGCAGAAGAGAGATAAAAAGCCTTTATTAAGAAGCACTCCTCCACCTACAGCCACCTTTTGTAGGCTTCAGAGCTTGGTTTCAAGATGACAACTAAAAGGGGTGGACAGCTGGATCCACAGGGCTCTCTTGATCTCTAAGGGAACTCTGTCCCCTCCCAGAGCTAGTTGCCTGTCTGCTCCCCATCCCATTTTGGGAGACTTCTAGGCTGTCCTAAGCCCAGTTTGCCTGACCCATCCTTCAAAGCTCTCTTACCCAACTCCCACTTCCCCCGCAGGCTTTGGAAAAGGAGCCCTTGCTCTCCCAGCCACCAGTCTCACCTGCCCCATTCCAAGCCCTGGGACAAGAGCAGGACACAGCACACATGAACTCCCCAAGAGCCAACAAACATACATGACATAAAGATAGAGCTGCTGGTCTCAAATGCACATCTGCATGTGGAAGTGAAGATCTTCACTGCTGGAGGAACTTTTCATTCTACAGATCAAAATCTATTTCAGTGACTAGACGTGTTGTCATTCCATGAAGTGGTACCTGAATTCCACAGTTGCCTGCAGAGCTTGAAAATGAGCAGTTTTTCAGCCACTCCCTTTCTAAAATTCTAGCATTTCTGAAAAGCTTGGAGCCTGCTGAACAAAAATCACTTCTAGTAGAACATCTGTCAAAACTCTCCCAGCAGATCTGTACAGGGTAGATTACTGTGAGGTCAGTCAGCCCCACCTCTGCCCCTAAAGGGCACCAGCACAGCACTCACATACATGGCCAGAGGGGTCATCATCAGTTTCATTCTGCAGTCCATGTTCCCGAAGAGAAGGGAGAGGAGTTTGTGTCTCAGAGGTTTGCACAGACACAGATATCCTCCTTTTCACACCTGGTGCTGACACATTAAAAAACTGGAGATTGCAGACCTGCCACAAATAATCTCCTGTCTCTTGGGACTTTGTTCTCAGGAAGGACCTTTCCTTTTGCTGCAGAGGAAGATGACAGACTCCCAACTGAGTCTGGTCATTGGGGAAGGAAAAAGGCAGGACTTCATCTCTCAAAGGAAGGCCACAAAATTTCCCTCCCAGTCAAGATCTTTCCTTGGCATGCACTTCCCCCACACATCTACACCCAGGTCACACTGTGGGAAAGCAGGTGATCTCTCAGTTACAGTCACTGAGCTCATGTCTCCTTGAACTTGCAAGATTTACAGTAAGTCAGCCTGTTCTGGGCACCAGGCAGCCCCTGTGGCCACAGCCCCTTCCCTCTCTGTAGAGATGTGCTGCCCTTCCAGCCAGCTGGTTTCAGTGGCACATATTCACCACGATGTCACTGACACACCCTGCAACAGACCATTTCCAACAGACCATTTCAGCAAATATTCAACTAATTTCTTATAAGGCTGAATGCAAAGGCCTGCTGAAAGGATGGTATCTAGGGCAAAGAACTTATTCTCTACATAACCTCCACTGTCCCCAGCCCTACCTCACCCCCAGGCTCTCAGAGAGGAAGACTGGTGCAGAAGGGAAGAAGTGGTATTTATTCAAGGAGAGATGAGAGAGCTTGGTATCTGTGACTCAGCAGGAGAGGAGTACAACAAACAAGCAAGGAGGTGCAGTTAAACAGAGCAAAGCTGAAGCTTCATTCAAAAACATCCTTAGACAGCCAGTCCCCCTAGCAGCATCACACACAGAATGAACTAAAGAAAGCATTGGAGGGAGAGACAAGAACAGCTCCCTGAACAGGTTGTTTATCCTCTTCACCAACTGTAGCCCTCCCTGTCCTGGCTACTATCTCTTGCTTCGAGCAAATGTCATGGCTTTTGGGCTCTTGGGCTCTTGCTCCACACTTTGTCACACTTGGGATGTGTCTGCTTCCCATGAATCCAGTCTAAAGTAACCACAGTCAGCTGTCCATTGTAAGAGGGCAATGCCGTCCCAGAATACACATCTCCAGAACAGGCGGCCTTTGATGCCCTGGCAGCCAAGGGCACAAGCCAAGCACACTGTCTGCCACGGCTCACCTTCACACCAAGAGATGGCAGTCACAAAAACCAACACACCATCAGAAGCACAAGTCAAAAGTTCCGGCTTTGCACCAGATGGTACCACTTTGAAAGTGTATCAAACAAAACAAAGTAGCTGGTATTGAAGGTCCTGGCTCAGGGAATCCCTTTCTTCGGGAGGCTGAGGCTGCTTTACCCTCTACCATAGGTCGGGAACTGGTATTCAGAGAACAGCTGTGTGAAGCACCTAATTTCTCTGATCCACAACCAAAGGTTAACCCTCAAGGGACCAACTCCTCTCTATAGCTCCATTTGGAAGCCATTAATTCTTCCAGACTCATCAGCATCCAGAACACTGAGCCCTACATCTGAACTGCAGCAGCACTTATATCTGCTGCTAGAGGTCTGCTCCCTGGTCTCCAGAATCCCCTTCACCAAAAAAATCAAAAGGAATTGCTCCTTAAACTTCTTCTCTTCACAGCTTTATACATCTTGCTCATTTGCCTTTTTTCCCAGACTGACTGAGGCCTGACCTGCAAAGTTTTCCTCACATGAAAGTACTTTCACATTTTCATTGACATACTTTAATTATCCTTTTCTGTATCTTTTTTAGTTCTACCATGCCTTTGATTTCTGCATGCAATATTTCAGAGCTGGGTGGAGTATCTGAGCAGGTGTAAGAAGGAAAAACTACTACAAAGACTAGCCAAGCTGAGAAGAGGTGAGAAGACAGAAAAATTAGTAGCAAGCAGTGCAAGCACCTTCAGCTACTTTTGCCAGCACTTTGAGGGCTTGGTCCCACACCACATCCCACAGTCAACAGCTGTCTGCCTAGAGATGCAGTTCTGTGATAAAGACAAGTTGCTGAGCCTCAACACACCATCACTGCAGGGGCAGAAGTGAATCAGTCAAGAAAAACAGGGTAGTAGTTAATTTTAGAAGGACAGTCTCTAAACAGCACCAGCATTGAAAGAATGAATTAACAAAGTCCAGAAGGGCCGGAAACTGTGCTAGGTTCTTCAAGCACAACCAGTTCACTTTCATCCTTAGCAAATATATATTGAAAAAGTGGCATTGCAATAACACCCTCAATTAACTTTTAATTAAAGGCTGAACTTTTCCCTTTCATCTGTTCTGTCCTAATTCCAAAGAGATCATAATCTCATATTGAAGTTAACCCACAACAGTGCATGCCTAATTTTACTGAGGCCATAAACATCAGACGGCCAGCTTCTCCCTCTCATCAGATCCTAAGTCATCAAAACTCATATACATGGGATTTGTTTCTGAAAAGGAAGTCTTCACAGCATCACTGCTTTAAGTTTAAGAGCTTTATTGCCTGATAACTGTGTCTCCATTCTTTCACAAAGGAGATGGTAGAACAAAACACACCATATTTTCCTTTGGTCACAGCTGAATCCATGTTGCTAAAGCATCTTTCTGGTTTTGCCCCCTTTATCCACTAAACACTTTTTAATTTGCACTTTCTCCCAGGAGATAAACGTCTGAACAGCACATTATGTTGATTATACAAGAAAGGCAAATGAGCTGTAAAATGAAGCAAGGTGTTAAAAATCTGCAAGCAGCAATGCAAGACATATAAATACACACATGCCAGGAGTCACCTGCTAGGGCAACTGGGGCCTCTTCCATCATTTTGCAATCTGGGCAACAGCATTAGCTGACTATCCTCTGCGATCTAGCTGCCTAGAAAGCCTGTCCCTCGTCCAGCCTCTTGACGTGCTCTCGAAAGCCAGCTGGCCCTGGGGGGGAGCTCACCTGCTTGATGGGAATGACGAGGAAGGCGCCGCCGCCCGCGCACTCGGTCACCACGGCGATGAAGCTGGGGTTCACGGCGCAGAAGTGGTTGTCGTGGACGTTGCGGGTGATGGGCACGCAGTCGTAGCACTTATCCTTGCTGGCGGCTTTGCCGTACACGTGGCGGAACTTGGAGCTGCGGTACTGCGGGTGCCACGACATCTGCAGGGACAGGAACACAACGTCCCAAGGCGTAAGGACAGGCCATCCTGACAAGGCTTGCAGAACCCCACTGCCCTCTCCCCACCAGAGGCTCACCCTCCTCACTTGGGCTGCTCACATCAAGCCTAGCCAGCAAGCTGTAGATGCAGTTTTTTCTGGTGTTCGCCCCTTTGCCATAACCCTGCTGCACATCTCTGATGGAGAGAGGAGAGTGCAGGGAGGAAATGAGAGCTCTCAGCATCACCAGCTAGCTGGGCTGTGCATGTGCCAGCAGCCCCTATAGCTGGGGCAGGGCCACATGGCCGCAAGTTTAAGAGGAGATGAATTCTGGTACGTTAGAGTTCAGAAAGCATGAAAAATACAACATCTTGCGTATGGAAAACATGAAAGACGGTGAGCGAACAAGTCGGTCTGGATGCATGCTTTGTTTAGCCCTCAGGTAGTTCAGGACCAAAACTTATTCTAAATTTTGCTCACAGGAACTGAGAAAAGAAGTTTGACAGATCATAGGAATAGTTACAGGCACCTGTTGATGTTTTCTCCACAGACTATTATGTTCTGCGTGTCTGGTTTATAACTGCACTACAGCCCCCTGACAGACAGCATTTTAAATGGTGTTCAAATGACACATAAAGCGTGATGAACACAAGAATCCCTTCTCACAGAGAGCAGTGAGGCTTAATGGAACTGATTTAACTGATTTCATAAAATCATAGAGTCACAGAGTCACAGAATGGTTTGGGTTGTAAGAGACCTTGAAGACCATCTACTTCCAATCCCCACGACATGGGCAGGGACACTTCCCACCAAATCAGGTTGCTGAAGGCCTTATCCAAACCAGCCTCGAATATTGTCAGGGATGGGGCATCCATAGTTTTTCTGGGCAACCTGTTCCATTATCTCACCACCCTCACAGTAAAGAATTTTTTCCTAATATCTAATCTAAGTTTCCTCTCTTTCAGTTTGTATGCATTAGTCCTTGTCCTACCACTACACTTCCTGATGAGGACTCCTTTTCCACCTTCCCTGTAGGACCCTTCAGGTATTGGAAGATTGAGTTTTCCACACAGTCTTCTTTTCTCCAGGCTGAACAGCCCTAATTTTCTCAGCCTGTCTTCATTGGGGAGGTACTCCAGTCCTTTTAGCGATTTCATAGCCCTCCTCTGGACTTGCTCCAGCAGTTCCATGTCATTATTATGTTGAGGCACCAAAACTGTACACACTGTTCCAGGTGAGGTCTCACAAGAGCAGAGGGGTAGAATCCTGTCCTTGACTGGCTATTTTCAAATAGGAAACTATCAGTGTTGGTCAGAGAAGGTATTTAAGACTATTAAATCCAGATCCCACAAGATTTCAAGAGCAAAAGGCATACAGTGAGTGCAGTGAGAAGATTCTACTGCCCAAATGAAAAGAAATGCAGATCAGGCAGGAAGAATATGGGTGAAAGTGCACCTCACACAACAGCTGGGAATACAGGCAAATACTGGCAGAGGGCATGGTTGTGGCCCATATTGACCTCTTTAATGTGCATTTGGAACAGTATTGTCAGTGATGCTGGATCAACGATACTCCAGTTTGACAACGGAACCCAACCAAGTAGCTTTTGAGCTACAGCTTGGCTTAGACAGCTTGCTCACATGGTTGAAGGGTGAAGGGAAGCATGCATGTACTCAATGGCAGGAAGCCAAATGCATCATCACCTGACAAGCAGAGGTCTAAGCATTTTAAAACCAAAATGTCCACGTTGCTGGCATGGTACTGCATCCTCTTGGGATGTCTATCAAAGGCTAAGAAATCATATGGCTCGACACTGGGCAGTCAAACTGGAGCTTTACAAGCTGTCATCAATATGAAGTTCCACAAAGCTCACATCCTGCGTCACACCGGAAGATTTGAGCTGTGAACAGTACTAGGACCCAAGTTCTATCCTATTTCCTGCCTCCTCCCAGTTTTACAGCTCAGAGACAACCCCACCTTGGACAAATACACATGCCTGTAACAGTCCTGGCAGATTACCAGTTGCTTTCATAGTCATCTTTGCTGCTCTCTTTTACCTTAGCATGTTTTACCTATGTTAACCCTGTTTTAGCTGAATGAATCTCTTCCACAGAAAACATTAGGTGCAAAGGAATCTTTCATACAGCAAGAGCTACCTGTGCCAAACAAAAACACACAAAAAAAAAAGCAAGTTACTTGAAAAAGAAAGCAGCAATCCTGAAAGCTGGTTTTGGAAGAAGGGATCTTCACAGGCAGAAAGCAAGCTGCGGTTATATGCAACTGGCTAGCTCCCCAAACAGCCCCAGAGGTGCAGTGTTCTCAAACAATTTCATGCTCATTACCGTTTTAGTGTTTAGGTTTATTCACACCGTTGCAGGGGGAGAATCACTGTGTTGTCCAGATGCAGCAGTATGCAGCAGCTGCTTCTTACAGCAGGACTATCTTTCCAAGAGGAACCAAATTGCCTCGCTGCAAGGAAATTCTAGCTACAGTGCTTTTGAGTTGGGAGAGAGTGTGTGGTCAGAAGGTTCAAGGCTCTTCTGGAGAAAGGAGTCACCAAGCATACAGAAGCAATTATTGAGAAAGCCAGGACTCTTCACCTAGAGAAGCTCAGAAGGATCTTATCAATGCATACCAATACCTCAGAAGAGGTAGTAGAGAAGACAGAATCAAACTCTCCTCATCAGTGCCCAGCAACTGGACAAGAAGAAATGGGTACAAACTGAACCTCAGAAAACTCCTTTTATATGCAATGAAACACTTTCTTTGTGTGAGGGTTGTCCAACAACTGGCACAGGTTGCCCAAAACATTATGGAGTCTCTGTCCTTGGAGGTATGGTCCTGGGGAACTTTCAAGTCAACGCTGCTTTGAGAAGAAGGATTGGACTAGATGATCTCAAGGGATCATTTCCAACCTCAACTGTTCTGTGATCCTGTGATTTTAGGGCCTCTGGATCTCAGCCATGTGTATCTTGTACTGCCCTAAAAATGCCACTGGCCAGCATACCAAGATGCACATCCATAAAGGCAGACTTTCAACCCAATAAACGTGAAGTGTGCCTTGCAGACTCAGCTTTCTCACCTGTTCCTCTGACAGGAAGCGATGACAACACATTTCTTCCTCATTCATAAAAACTGCTGTTTGAACAGGCAAAAGAAGTGCAAAGAGCAACTGGTATAAGGAATGGGGAGGAGAGGGAAGAAAGTGACAAAAAATACTTGAATATTTTGTCAGTAAGACAGGATTGTCTTTACACTGCAAGAACTGGCACTATCATCTCCAAATAATTAAAAAGCATATTTGTGCATTTTACAATGTCTGAAAATCAAATATTTTGTCCGGTCCCTTAACAATATACTGTCTCTGAATGTTTTTTGGACTATAAAGCTAAAGCATTAGCTTTCTCCCTGCACTGGAGGGTCAGCCCCAGTGTAGAGGGTCTCTCCTTGCACAGCCATGTTTGAGCTGTGTCAGCCCATATTGGCAGAGCCCAAGGACCTGAAAATCCAGTGTGTGCAGCACTGGGTAAGGCCTGAAGCCAGAGCTGAGGAGTCCCCAGTCCCCAGCCCTCACTGCTTGTGGGACAGCAAGATGCCAGGGTGCCCACAGCAGGGACATGCAGACCACCCGTGCACACTGGGCAGCACACACTGACAGCATATTTTGAGAGGCTGCTGGAACTGAGGTCTGGGTCCTCCTTCTGATCAAAGAGGCAGAAGACCTCCCTCACTTGATGCTCAAGTCTCTGGTGCCAGCACACAGACTGATCCTGAACTGACAAAAGGAAAAAAGTGACCGATGAAGGGATCACTGACCCTCCGCCAAGGTAGCACAGAGCCCTGTGTGTCCTGGAGAAAGAAGGAAGGCAGCACAGCCTTTGCAATCCAGAAATCGGCCTCCTGCCTTCCCTCCTCATCATCCTGACCTAATTCCCAATATTGCCAGCCTCGCTATGGGGGAGGGGAGAATGGGATGGAGGGAGACAGTGCAGATTATAGTACTGCTCATGTATTTCTAACCATGCAGCTGATGTGAAGACTGTGCTTAGCAATGTCCTTTTGCTCAGCTCTCAGGGACCAAATCCTGGGACTTTGTAGTTTTCATTACCACCTCTCCCAGCAAAGAACATGAAGTAGATCTTTTCCTGAAGCTGCCAAGAGTTCCTGGAGAAGGATTCAAAGATCCCTACAAGCACTTCTCAGATCTCTGCTCCCCAGGTTGGATACCAGCTTTTTCAGGCTGGACAGTGTTTCCAGACAGCTTCTGCCTATTGAGATGTGCAATCCTAGCACTGGAAACAGTATCTCATGAAAGAATATGTTGGACTTCACACAAAATAGAGTAAAATACATCCATTTGCTTCAGAATTTCTCACTGCTGGGATGAAGAAAGGAAGTAGCTCCTCTGCCTCTGTAAACAGGATAATGCAACTATAAGAGACATACCAAGGACACACAGTTTAAAATTGTTTCTGTAGCCTCTCACTGTAGGCAGTCCTGGGTCTTGACTCTGAAAGAATGATGTAACATGGACTACTCTGAGAGGCAGATCTGATTGTGAGGAGAGTCTCAACTACAGAGCAGAAGAAACTTCATGAAAGCTTGATGCAGCAAGTGCAGTCAGCAGCAGGTCGGGGAAGGAAGAGCAGAAGGGAATCAACCAAGAATCTGTTGCTTGGCTGGTTTTAGTTTGTTGTTTTTTTTTTTTTTTGTTAAGACAGAGCTCAGCAGTTGAGTTTGAAACTATGAGATAAAAAAGCAAAGCTATGGCAAGTATTAGTCCAGTACTCAGAACAGGTGGGAATTTTCTTTCTTGCACCTGAAAGAGTGCCTAGAAACTACTGAGGTATTTTGATACCCTCAAGCATAGCCTACTCACCTACAAACCTGAGCATCAAAATAGTTGTGTGACCTCTAGAGAACAGGCAGTTAAAGACAGACTCCAGTTCCACCACTTGTCTTTGGAAATACAATGCAGTAGCACTGAAGGGACTTTGCTTTGCTTTAGCTCTCACTCTTTTACATGGCGGTTTTCGAAAAGTTAGCTTTTCATTACACGCCTGCAAAACGTGACTGCAAATGTCTTAGCCCTTGCCAAACAAGTGAGCCCCTAGAAGAGCTGTGAAGCCTAGGGATGTCTGCAGCACTTCAATGCGTTCTTAGGAGAGCCACGCTGTGGCAAATTTACTGCTCCTGAGGAAATGCTGGACCAAACAAACAGGCATATGCCTGTACCACTGACTGAACATGTGCTTCACCATCAGCCAGCATGTTCCCAGTTTTCCTATTGCATCCTACTTACCTTAGGATTACAGATTTGCCTGCATCATTGTATTGGTTTTGCATGGCCTGGTTTTGGTAACAAGGGGCTAGAGTGGGGACTTCTGTGAGAAACTGCTGGAAGCTTCTTCCATGCCCAGCAGAGCCAATCCCTGGTGGCTCCAAAGATGGATGTGGTGCTGGCCAAGGCTGGGCCAATTAGAAATGATGGTAACACCTCTGATACATATTTAAGAAGAATTGGAAACAAAAAGGGGTTGCAACCAGGGAAGAGCAGAGAGAGAACATGTGAGAAGAGCAACTCTGCAGACACCAAGGTCAGTGGAGGAGGAGAGGCAGGAGGTGCTTCAGGCACTGGAGCTGGGATTCCCCTCCAGGCCGTGGTGCAGACCATGGTGAAGCAGCTGTGCCCCTGCAGCCCATGGGGATCCACAGGGATGCAGAGATCCACCTGCACCCCTTGGAGGTGCCCATGCTGGAGCAGGTGGATGCCTGGAGCAGGCTGTGACCCCATGGGAAACCTGTGGAGAGAGGGGCCCTGCTCCCAGGCTGGAGCAGCCTGTCCTTGGAGGACTGCACCCCGTGGAAGAGTGACCCAGGCTGCAGCAGTTTTGGGAGGACTGGTGCCCGTGAGATGGAGCCAGGTCAGAGAAGCTCATGGAGAACTGCCTCCTGTGGGAGGGCCCCCAGGGTGCAGCAGGGGAACGACTCCTCTCCCTGAGCAGTGGGAGCACCCTCGGGTGATGAACTGTCCATAACCCCCATTCCCTGTCTCCTTGCACTGCTGAGGTGGGAGGTAGAGCTGGAAGGAGGGAGGGGTGGGTGGAGGGTGTTTTTAAGTGTTTGTTTTACTTCTTATTATCCTCCTCTGAGTTTGTTAGTAATAAATTCAATTAACATCTCTAAGTTGAGCCTGTTTTGCCCGTGATGCTATTTGATGAATGACCATTTCCTGTTCCTTAATATAAACCCAGGAACCGTGCATTAAATTTTCTTTCCTCTGTTCAGCTGCAGAGAGGAGTGAGTAAGCAGCTCTGGTGAGTGCATGGCATCTCACCTGGGTCAACCCACCACAACCATGTGATATCTGTGAACTCTGGATGAATTTATCTTGGTGCTGGACAAAATAACCACATGGAAAAAGTGAAATATGTTTGAGGAAACCCAGACATATGGTAGCTTAATCCAGATCAAACAGAGTACCCTATACTCTGGCAGCACAGTATTTTGTGAAAGACTCCGAGCAGCAGAGTCAGCCCCAATAGTGTAAAAACTCAAAACTTTGTCAACACTTTATTCTACCGTTTCTCATCCTTAGTGTTTTTGATATCCCTGGCAGTGCGGGGAGCAGACCAGGAAATTATTTTCCTTACATCCTGGGAAAGGCCTGAAAGAAGATTGATGGGCACCTTATCTCCTACAAATACCAGTTCTTGGGTGCGGCTCCACACCCTGCTAGGAGGTGACCTCTCCAGAACACAATGCTGGACTGCTTGTGGTCTGACAGCTTCAGCCCCATCCACAAGCTGATTTCTCTGAGCAGAAAATTACTCTGTGGGAGGACAAAAATTATGAAAACACAAGCAAACAAACAAGCAAAAGACCACAACAACTACCAATCGCAAAACCAATCCAAAAACCAGAACAAGGCTCTTGACCAGAATCGGATCATAAAAAGTATCTGATTAAAAAGATACACAAATTAAAGGTGTATCTTTTTAAAGGGCTAAAAAGAGAACAAATTATAGGTGTCACATCTCTGGAAGGAGAGGAATTAAGAGTGCTTTAGCAGCAATGAGCTCTCTCACTCTGCTCACACAGGGAACCACAGCCGGGTGTCACCCCAGAAAAGCAGTAGCTACTAAGCAGAGCTTGCCGCATTACCCTGTGAACAGACGTGCACATCTCCAGCTATGACGGCACCAGAAGACTTGGGAGCCAGGACTTCCATGCATCCCGCTGCTGACTGCCAGGAAGGTGACTCATTTTCTACTTCCCAGGTGCCCAGAGCAGGACTATCAGGGACCAGCCCCCCACCTGCCAAACAAACCCCCAGGGCTCAGCTTTGTGACTCTTTTGGAGCCAAGAGTGTCTGCTGCCACCCATCCCAATTCAACAACGAGCTTTGTGCTGGTGACAATTTTTGTTGGTGACTTTATACAAGGGGAAAGGCTGAACAACTCCACCATTCACCAACCTGGATGTTCTCCAGGCATATTCCTTATTCTGAAAATACAAGCAAGAAATGAGGTAGACTGGCTTTGTGCTGAAGTACCGAGTCATGGCACGAGTTGTCTGTATTTCCAGGAGATAAACAACAAGAAACAAGTGTGCAGACAAGAAGATGCTGTATGCTGCGTGCTCACGCTCCACTCCACTGGCCTGCACTGGGATTTCTGTTCAGCTTGTGCTTCCAGCACCAGCAACATGAACACCAGACAAAAGACCTCAGCTTTGGGCACTGCTCTTGAGGACATCCCAGAGAGTCAAAGGAGAATTCAGCGCAGAGCTGTATGGACCAGTGATCAGAGGTGTGAGACCTGCTAAGAAATCCTAAAAACTTTGGGGTGGAGATGAAGGAGGGAAGCCATGACAGTAGGCTTCAAACACAGAACAAGTTGGTACAAGGAGCATATAAATCATCTGCTTTCAAAGTCTAGGGGAGACAAGAGAGTCAAAAGACATGTTTTAACTGCATCAAAGAAGTTTCCAATTAGGGAGCAGCAAAACTTTTATCAGTCATAGGAGTGGGAGAGAGAATGGCATTAATCTCTCCTGGCATTTCCCAGGCAGATTCAATAAAAGCTTAGCAATGACAACAGAGCTACAGCTGCTCCTGATTTGGACAGAAAACAGACTCGCAGAGATGGGAGAGAAATCAGATAATAATTTTAATTTCATGTGCAATAAGTCTGCTATGTCCGGAGTGTGGCAGGGCTATACACCCACTCACCCTGGCTGCACTAACCGACTCAGAAATGCACATGGTATCTCCATTTTAAGCAATTTTCAGTTGCAGTACTTAATGCCAAAATTTCAATTTTTAACATCCAGGGACAAAGCAGCTGAATCAGATACAGCTACTTCAGAACAACCTGCTTCATTATGGTGCCAAGAGCTGAACTGCAATTAAAGCTGTTTAGCAATGGCCATGATTCCAACCCTTAACTGGCCAGAGTAGCTCCTTCCAAATACATCATTCTCCAGGGTTACTGTTAAGAGTGGTATAATGGTAGATGAAAGGCAGAAGTTTAATTTTATTTTGTTTGATTGATGCAGTTTGAGATGAAATCTTTCCCACTGCATTGTAAAAACAAGTAGGCCCTATTTCCTTGAGGTTAATCTCAGCAGCTCTGTGAGACTGCAAAAAGGACTTGTAGAGGGACAAGACCACCCCATCCAGATACAGACCTGAAGATAATAGTGAGCAAAAGGGGTGGCACTTTCAAAAGCAGAGATCACATCACATCACCGTAAAGGAAGGAAACGGATACATAAAAGCATTCAAAGTGGTAAAAAACACCACCTGGAGAACTCACAGGAGCTGAACAAGTCCAGTGGGCACAAGAAATTTCTGCTCTGGGCAAGGCCACACGGATTTCCTTCATGAAGGTCTCTGGCACCAGAAATTTTTTCAAGCTAAGCAGGCTGGAAATCACCTTCTTGTTAGCAGAGAGCTGTTCTCAGTGCCCAGAGCTGCCCATGACCCATCCCAACACCCATCTCCCAAGGGACCTGGCTCCAGACATGAACTACACCCTCTGAGCACCTCTTGTATAGCAGGGTCCTGGCAGCACCCAACACCCATCATCCAGGCACTAGTGCTTGACCCCTGCTGTTCCCCATGCCAACACTTGCCACTGTTGTACTGATTCAAGGCAGTGAAGGGAGGAGGCTCACAGCTGACTCCAGTGACACAAACAGGCATTCTACTCCATCACCTGTAAGAAATTCAAAGCCTTCTTTACGAGTTTCATACAAACTCTTGTGAACACAAGATCACTGCCTGTAGAACATCACATTAGATGAGTCCTGTGAGTCTCTTGCAAGACTGTATTACAGTCTCAGCATGGAAGCAGGGCACATAAAGGCTGTGTGGATTGCAGAAGCAGCACTCAATTAAGCCAATTTAGACAGGCAGTATTTTTATTCCAAGTAACAATTTGTAAATTCTAACAGAAAACTCTCCAGCTCTGTCTTGTCTTCAGGTAAGCAAGAGAGAGATAGACTGCCTGTCTCTGCTCTTGATCTCTGGATCATATGGGCCATTCACCGAAAACTGGATTTGATGACCCTTTTGAGTGCCTTGAAACTCAGAATATTCTGTGAAATCTGTGAAACACCGTTGCAGTGATCAAAGAACGGACAGAGCTCTTCAAGAGACCAGAATCTGGCACAGCATCTCCTGAAGAGACAAACTTGTACCCTTTCCCCATCCAAATCCACAGTGATACACTCACACTACTCAGAACACCTGGGCTCAGAGCCTTCCAGTTCATAGTGCACAATGTTTCCACTGCACAGATCCATCATGTGCATGTTACATGCCCCATGCTGAACAATTGTCTTCTGTTCTCTTGTGCTGCACACCTCTGAGAAGAGTAGAAACACGTGCCAACGAATTAATAATGGTTATGTTTGCTTCATGCTCCCCCAGCTTCGTGCAAGAAGTCTCCCTTCTCCTCGAGACCTGTTCTCCACATGGCCTGTGCAGTATTCCTGCATGAAAGCTGCCCTGGCATCAGGAGACACAGGCTGAAATCCAGCCAAACCTCTGAAGACCTAGTCCCAGCGCACTCCCAGGGAAATCACATAACATGACAGTCGACCAAAAAAAAAAAAGTTTAAGTACTGTTTTCTACAGTTCATAGGCAGGTTTCCAAACTATGCCTGTACCTCTTACTTGCTACTCTGAAAAGCACTTCAGATGTTCAAGTGATCCAGCCTGACAAGTTGGACTCTCTTTCTCCTGTGTCCTTACTGCCAGGGAATCAAGAGAACTTAAAGTTCTGAAAGACTTTTCAGAGGTCTCAATCCCTTGAAAGTTAGAGGTAATTTGAAAAGCAGAGAAACCAACAGAAAAAAATACACTCTGTCCTCATTCCTTCTCTTGTATGCAGGGTCAAAAGAGATAAAAAGGGGAGAAAAGGAGGAATGCAAATGCTAGAAGGGGGATCTTGAAAGTTACAATGAACACTTCAATCTCAAATGCCATTAAAACTTCATTTCCCTTTTTACCGTCTCCTTTGGAATGTTAAACTCGTATTGCATTGGTAATGCCTCTTCCCTTTCAGCCTAATCATTTTTAAGTGATGTTTCTATGGCTGAAAAACCCTAGGGGTAGCCTTGCAAGTGTTTTGAGAGAACTGTTTGGAAGCATCCAAGGAGAAGCCTCAAGAGATTCGAACTTCCAATCCTCGTGCAAAAAAAAGCAGATGGAAAGTGGCACAAAGATATACAGCTAGAAAACTCCTGGGAAGACACACATCCTCTTCTTGGTCCTGTACCACCAGTCCATGAAAAAAAATCTTTACCTGCACTCAGCTCCAAGTAATAAAATCAAACAGAAGAAAGAATCACCGTCATTCCCGGAATCTGCCTAGATCAATTATTTTTTCTGGTGCCTTCTCTCCTTCTTTCTTGAAATCATCCATCAGTTTCATCCATCTTATCCTTCTCCTGTTCTGCTAAAATCTCTCTCCTCCCCTCCACTTTTCTTCCATACCACTTATTCTCTCAAAATTCATTCCTCCCCATTCAAAAATGAATAAGTTAACTTGATGCCAGAAGGTAAGAAGAGTCACTCTGGGAGACTCAAAAAGCCCTTTTAGCTATCTTGTCTCTGCCAATGACAATTAGACAATGCTTACATCAAGATGACAAGAAAAAGATGTACATGAAGTCAGCTTCCGTACTGCCCCACACTGAACACCAAGCTATGTACTGGAAATAGGGGATACATTCCCATTGCCAGTACCCCAGGACTTGTAGAAAGGAAACAGTTAAACACATCATTTTAAATAAGGCAATTAATATATCATGAAATACTGCTGGTTTTCTGCCTGAGAGCCAGCTACATGTAAATTTCATGACATGGCTCCATATGGAGCAAACTGTACAAGAGAGCTCCATAAAAAGTACTTCCCCTCTTCTCACCCTGCTGCCCCCACAACAAGATTTATGTTGAAGCAGGAAGACATGTGCTACTTGCTCCCAAACCAGGGTTCTGCATTCTTCACACAGGCACAGGGTCCTGGTTTCAGTGCCTCTCTGCTTTAAGCAGACTATTGTCCCCTCTCCTGGTCAGAGAGGTGTAATTCTTGCTGCATCTTGCTTCTTGGTGAATCTCGGCAGAGGAACATCTGCTAGCAGGCTGCTCTAAAACCTTCTGCTTTTACTCACCAGCACCAGGGCACAGGGCACAGCTCTGATCAGGGAAGCAGTACAGCGCAGTACATAGCTCACACCAGCAAGGTTAATGTGCCTTACACGTCCTGCAGAGGACATCTGTCACCCCCATGGGACACACTAGCAAGACTCACATACAAGCACCTTCACTGGGATGTGGCTGCTTTTAGCAGCTAACTAATCAATTAAGACAACTAACTCCCAGGTCCACACAGCTGAACTGGGACAGTTTTGGCAAACACAAATACATCACATAATTGTATTTACTCTGAATAATGCTATTAATGCTTCTTTCACAGGGAAAAGATCTCTCTCCCCAGGACTGCTACTGCAACCCTGCCCCTGTGGTTAAGCAAGAGAATTCAAAGAGATGGGCATTGAAAAAAGTGTGCAGAGGTACTTCTCGCTTACAGCTTTAATATCTTCAACCCCACACGGCTCCAAATGCATTCCTCACCCTTTTTTCTTGCATTACACAGAGAAAGGGCTGCTGGCTGCAACCCTGACAGGAGCATAGTGACCACAAAGCAAGCAGGCAATGAGAAAGGTGTCTGTTTTGCTAGTCTGCAGGTGCCACTTTTTAGCACAAGCAATCAGTGCAATTTCCCATCCCATGTGTCCTCATTTGCCACCAGCTATCACAGAAATAAAAAGGGCTTCACTGGAAACAGCAGAGTGGGAAACCTATCGCTCTTGCTAAATCAAGTATTGTAGTAAGGTGCTGTTTTCTTCAAGTAGCATGCACTCATCCCAAAAAGGTTTTGGAAGACAGGACAGACTCGTGCAAACATGGGCCAGGCTCAGGCATGAGCAGTCAGCCCACTGGAGAACAGTCCAGTCATCATTTGTTCATCTCCACACCAGTATTAGTCCCAGGCAATTCAACCAGCCCTCACCCTGATCCCATTCTCCTCTTTTCCTTTCCATCTGAAGCAGCAGTAGGGGACAGCTTTATCACACATGCAAGTTAACTTTCTGGCTAAGAGAAAGGCCATCCTCAGTGACACACCAGTATGGCTGCAGCTGTCTCCAGCTGCACCTTGCAAACTCCCAGAAGGGAGACTCCCTCACTCTCCTGGTGCCCTGCATCACCTTTCTTAGGTTGACCTACCCTCACAGACTTCTGCCCACGCTCTCCATGCATGACCTGGAGAACCAGCAGAGCAGGGAGTACTTTCAGGAGCACCTGCCTCTTGCTGCCAGAGAGAACTCGCCAGCAGCCAGAGGGAAGCCAGTGGGGTTGGGCTTGTGACTCTCTTAATCACAGAGTTACTTATTACATGGGTGTACTCCAAAATACCAAGTCCTATGCACCACCAGGCAGGTGGGGAGGCAGTTCCTGGTTCAGCCTGCAAAAAAACTAGAGGACACCCCTCAAAATACCAAGGTTATCACTGCTCTGCCAAGCTGGTAGAACAGTGGGTGGAGGCTTTGACAAGACAGCCTTTTGCTTCACTGGTCTGAGACAACCCTCATCTCAACCTACTAGCAGCTCTTGCTTCTCCGTGAGGAAGGTCTTTATCATACAGGCAAATGCTCCTCTCTCCTGTCCTCTCCTGCTTGGTGACAACTTGTTTATAACAAGATCTTCCCATGAGAATGTATATCAACAAATCAAGGCCAAGCCCTCAACACAGCCATCCAAACTTTGTGTGTAAAGGGTCATGCTGTCCCTTCTCACTTTAAGTATCCCTTTTCTTGGGTTGTGAAAGCTTTTGGGTAAGGCTGTGTGAAATACACTGCTGTCCTGTGGAGAAAATGTTGCTAAGAACTGATCTTGGAGATCAGCATTTAACAAATTATCTGTTCTAACACCTGGCAATGGTACTCCATGGACCACCTTCCAGTCTTCTGGTACTGAGAAGGCTCCTCACTGGTGCACTAGGAAGATGCAGGTGGCACAACACATCTCCAGCTTTTCAGCTCCTTTCTTAAAGGAAACGTGAAACTTTTATTTTGCCCTGAAAAGGCAGAAAGTATAAATACTAACTGTAACTCTGTTGTGTCTCTGGAAGTAGTTCCAAGCACAAATTACAAAGTTGGTTGCAAAGGAGCACTAGAAAACACATCAGGGACATGAAAAGACTGAGGCATTGAACACTTCCTTCACCTCAGTCTTTACTGCTAAGATCAGCCTTCAGGCACCCTGGAGCCCTGAGAGACCCAGAAAATCCAAAGCAAGGAAGACTGACTCTTGTTGGAGGAAGATCAGGTGACATTTAAACAGACTGGATATGGACAAAGGCCTGATGGAATGGACCCACGGGAGCTGAGGAAGCTGGCCCTTGTGGTTGCAAGGTCATTCCTGGTTTTCTTTGAAAGCTCATGGCAATGGGGTATTGTCCCTGAGGACTGGAAGAATGTAAGTGTCACCCTTACCTTCAAAAGGGCAAGACAGAGGATCTGGGGAACCACAGGCTGCTCAGCCTGAGCTTGATCAGAGAGTTAAATGTAAAAAGGAACTTTTAGACTCTGAGGGTGGCCACACACTCTGCCTGTCTCAGACACAGGTTGCTTAGAGAGGCTGCGGAATCTTAGAGACACTCAAAACACAACTAGACAACGCCCTGAACCTGCTCCGAGATAGCAGGTGGACTAGGTGAACTCCAGAGGTACCTCCACCCTCAGCCATCTGTGTGAAATCCACACTGATCTCTTGGGTGAGGATCCTGAACAGGTACAGTGAAAGTAGAACAGAACTTTCTGTGTGCATTCAGTGTGAAGAAGATGGGAGACATCCCTGTTACACAACGCTGCCTGCGAGGAATTCATCATATGGGCCATCCAAGGGAAGGAAAACAAGCAGCAACTCAAACAGATGACGTAAAGCAACAAAAATACCTGGACCCCAGTATAAACTCTTTCAATCAAGACCAACTAGATGAGGAACAGGCATGTGAGAAGGTTCTCTGGGGAGGCTGGGAAAAGGAGAATGACATCAAAACAGTAAAAGTGGAACTTAGATAAAAGCAAGAAAGATGGAGAGTCAGCCCAGCTTTTGTAAACCCTTGCCAGGCTTCACAAACGAAAGTGCATTAACAAAACTCAAAACCACCATAACATGGTATATTCAGATTCCAGTACTGTGACAGTTCCTCACCACAGTCAGTATGAGGTTAGCAAGAAGGTCCTCAAATGGTTAAGTGGTTTGTGAAAAATGGGAAACACCTACATTTGAGTGCTGCAGGCTTAAGTTCAAAATAGACTTTCACCACTCTGTTTACACCCCTACATGTCCTCCAGGAAGCATAAATTTGTGGAACAAAAGCAGATCATCACAGGTTTTGTGAGTCCATCTTTTTTCCTGTCCTTCTCATTTTCTACATCCTCCCTTAAGGACTTTTTTTACAAAATTCTCTAGTAATGGAGAGACCATCATCATCCTGCTAAACTTAACCCAGCAGACAACTGCCTTTACAATTATGCAGCTTTTTCTTACTGTCAAAATTAAATCTCCTTTTGTGCAATCAGTGTCCCTTGTTTCATATGCTATTTAGCCAGATCCCAGGCAAAAGATTCTAACCCTTCTTACTGCAGCAAGCTTTCCTCCACCGCCAACATACAGCTTCCCAGTCTTCCCGAGTTTTCATCTCATTCTCTTTCTGTCAGACGTGTTTTCTGAGCAGCTGACGAATTTGCCCTCCTTGCTTCCACTCTCATTGGCTCATCTGCATTTTACCAGCACAGCTGCACCTAAAACTGGCAGAATACATCTATTCCACTAACATGGATGGACAGAACCATCCAAGGCTTCCTTTTAAATTTACCAGGTATTCTCCAGTTCATAGTTATCATTTTCCTTCTACAGCATGTCACTGGGTTGTGTTGGAATTAAATGCAGCCTTTGGATGCTTTTCTGAAGAACTGCACTGAGTCTGATGGTACTGCATTACCTGAGGACCCAAACCTCTCTCTGCTGAACCACATCCCAGTTTTCCCATGCCATTACTTCAGCTCACCAAGGCAGTTTCAAACCAGAGCCCTGTCATTCTGCAAGCTTCCTGCTCCTCCTGGTTTCCTGTTTATTGTTTATTCCGTTGTCCTAATTTCTAATAAAAATACAAAAAGCATCAGATGTCAGGAAGAACCCTGCAAAAGCCTTCTCAATAAGTCCTCTCATTCTGATACCAAACTGTCATGTAAGCTCTCCTCTATAATTCTCTCACCAGATTTACATATACCTGACCACAGACAGATGTATATAGTGCATATTCCCTTATCTTAATTGTGTGGGATAACATTTTTCTAAAGTCAAGATAAATGATCCCACATCCACCGGGCTTACCACCCTCTGGAAGATGAAATCAGAGTGTTGACACAATTGGTTTCGCCATGCTCATGCTGTGTTTTTCATCTCATTATTTCTCCCACGTGTTCCACTTTTTCTTGTTGTTCTGATGTCCTCCTCATAAAGAGGCTCAAGCTTCCCTGTGTCTAGAGTTCAGGAATCTCCTCCGTCCTCTGGAGAGTCCTCAAGGACAATGTGTCAATTGCTCTGAGTTAATTTCAGACAACTCTTCACATGTACTGCAGCTCACAGACTGAGGTCCCCACACATCCTCCATGAGCACTGTCCAACATCACTTGCCCCACTGTAGCCTGAAGCACCACTCATCCCTTCTTGCTGTTGCAGGGGAATTTAGCCAGGCCTGGGGAGGGCTCTGCATTTGTCCCTAGAAGAATCCAGTGTGGTTGGAAGCTGTGACCCCTACCAGACCAGACTGCACTGCTGAGCTGATGACAGGGCATCCCTTAGGCAGCAACTCTCTGGCTAAGCAACCAGTATCCCAAGAACCCACTGGGATCCCCAGCTGGGCTGCATGCAAGACATTAAAGTGCTTATTGTTCGCAGCCTACCAGGGGCGCAAGTTCCTCATGATCTCCAAGCTTTTGTTCTCCTGGGGCTCTGGGATCAGGTTTTTCCAACACACAGGACTAGCTCCATGTCCAGCACAGCAAGCATCTGTACCATTAGCAGATCACCCACAGAAAGCCTTACCTGCAGCAGGAGAAGACCTCCTGTCTCACCTGTGAATGGTACAGAGCACCACCCAGGAGCCCAGATTCAGAATCAGTGAGGCAGAGAACACCTCCTGTCACAGCCTGCTTTCTCAGGCTTGCACAAAGTCTTGCTGCTTCTACTATGGAAAGTGAGGCCTGCAGCACTGTACAGCCTGGCAGCTCTCTGCAGGACAGGCAGTCTCACACTTCTGCCTACACTGGGTTTTACTCTGCACACCAACAAATGTCCCTGTGCAGACATGGTTCTCTAAAGGCAAGATGAGGATGAAAGCATCTTCTCCTTTCCCCCTGTAAGAAGTACCTCTTTTAGATTAGTTTCTGCATGCCAAGGAGGACCAGCAATACAGGTGTGATTGTAATAACATAATTACAGGCTTTAGCTTCTGCTGAAAATGTATTCCCACATAAACAGGCCTGGAAAGCCCAGTGGTAGTAAGAGGATAAGCAAAGATGTCTGCACTTTCCAGTACATGAAAAGCAACAGCTCTAGAAATCCAGAGAGCAACTACAGCTCACACTTCACAGCTCAGCAGATAACACTATCAGTGCCATTTTTGTTTCTTCTTCCTACAGCTCTTTAATTTCAAAATATAAATTGTCTTTTCCTGCCCAGGACAGGGGTGGGGAATTGCTCCCTGAGAACACTCTTCAGAACATTTATGCATAACCTCTGCAAGTAGTCAGTCCTACACCTCCTAAGTCCAGCACGTCTGACTGTTGTCCTTTGACAGTCACTTCCCTGCACCCAGCAGCACAGTCAGAGCACAGCCATAAACACACAGACTACACTGGCAATCCACTTGCCCTGGTGTGTCCATTTGCCACACCCATGTTACAGACTAGTTTGCTGGCTTCCACCCTCATCCCGGCAACATTTTAAATTTAATTTAATGCTCTCAGGTTTACATTTTTGAGTTTGCATTTTTTTTAAAAAAAATCCACCCACACATGCTTCCATCTTCAAAGACTGAATACAAGTACGCCCTTAAAAAGGCAACCCTGAAGGCAAACAGAGGAATTTCAAACAGAGGAATTGTTACCTACAATTTGTAAGACACGCATGAGAAACAGTTCCTCATTTAACACAGTATGTGTTGAGTTGCTGGTTCAAGACAAAATCAAAGCCCTCAAAATTTCATCACCAGACACCAGTCTTCTGGCTCAGATGCCAAATAAGAACTGACCATTTCATTTCTGGACTTGCTTTCCACAAACCTATCACACCAAATGGTTTGCAAGCCTCTCAGCTTAAGCTGGGTTCCCCTCAAAGCCACGGACACTTTCCTAGGCATATTTGCAGTACAGTAGGTGACACACCCCTAGACAGACCTTGCCATCCAAATTCCACTTCTGTGCTGTAACACTATCAAGGGGAAATTACCAGTAATAAATTCCTTTGGAACCAAAGTCAACCAGACCATATGATTATAAAGCAACCCAGAGCTTTAAATACCATCTGTACATGTCATCTAAAACAACACTCAAGCTCAGAGGCTACAGGTTCATTGTTACAAGAGAAATAAATAAAACTGACGTGGTGGCTTTCACCTCTTGGTTCATGACTTGGTTGCACCCAATGCAGGGCAGGTGGAGTCTGCACTGAGGCCATGTCTCTTCCACAACTGTAGTCTGAGAAGCAAAATTCTTGAGAAGCAAATGTTGCCTTGGAAGTGAGGTTTATCAGTTCAGAGTCCCCAGGGGGAGAACCCAACCACCAGACCATGGTCTTGACCATGTCGCTTGGCAGCCAGCTGCTAGCAGTCAGCAAAGAGAGCTACAGAAAAACACACGTTCCCAGGCTGGCTGGCTTCTGCGTATTCAATCTGCAGAACAGGATCTCAGGCAGTCCAGTCACAAGCACACACACTGCAGTTTTGCCCCCACATGCTGCAGTTTCACCTCTTCACACAAAAACGCGGCCCGTGTATCACAGCACTGCCTGCTGAACCCTGCGTGAGCTCTTCCACTGCAGCCAGCGTGCAGAAACACAGGACCCGTGTCCCATAGCCCTGCTGCTGCTGCTGGGTGTCCCAGCATCTGCGCACAGCAGTGGGAATCTCACGGATAAGGCAGCTGAATATGCATTAACGGAGAATCCGAAGTGGGACACTCACTGCAGACACTTGAGCCGGGATAGGTAAGCAGTTTCAGCTGGCCGCAAGAAAACTGAGTTACTGATGAAGTCTTGCAAACAGGGCCAGCCTAGCAAGCAGTTTTGTATGAATAATGCATTAAAAAAAAAAAAAAAGAGAGAGAGAGAGAAAGCTGCGAATAGTTTTTGTAAACAAGAAAGGAGGTGGAGAGCCATTAACCAAGTGATCTCACATTTTTCGATTTGCTTTATCAATCTCAGTATTCAGAAAAAAGTTTAAGAGCAGTCCAGGCTCTCTAGTGAATCAACAAAACCACACAAAGGACCATACCACCCCTCACAGCCTCCAGGCTGCACATTAGCTTTTAGCAACGGTATCTACCACATGAATAATGCAGCACGTCTTCCAGAGCATCTGTACTCCAATCAATCCACAGTAGCAAATAAAAACCTTTCAGCACGCCTTTCTATCAGGCAGCAGGACCTTTTTACAGCTGCTCAGAGGCATATCCTTGGAAAAACAACCCTATCTGCGACCAAAGCTGGAAGCTTTTAAATCGGCCAGCTGGGAACCAGCCTTTTAAATCAGCCATCCTTCGATGGGCCTCGATTTTATCAATTGCCTTTCTTTGTCTTTTGTTCCGGAAGGATCCACACCCACCGTTCTGGGGCTCAGATTAAGGGAGCTCAGACTAAGGTTTCAGTCGGCTTTCAGAAACAGACACGTGTCTCTTCCCAAAAGCAGCTCACAGCCTGCAGCCGGCCCTTCCCAAGAGGCACATGGTGGCCTCACACAGCACACACATCACATCCTTCTCCTGCACTACAAAGCAGCCTCATAATGAAGTATGGGCAAAGAGCCTCCACCAAACCAAGCGTCAGTCAGATGCTCCAATCTGTATTTTCAGAAGTAGAACAGGTGATGGAAAGAGACGCTTTGTCCATGTCCATCACCAATGCTGGTTTGAGCACTGCTCCTCCGCAGAAGCACAAAGGTGCCTTCTCCTGGGCAGCCCACCAGGAGTTGTGGGAACTGCTTCTGTCACCACAGCACATCAAGCAGGCTCCTGGCTGCCTAAGGAAGGGCACGCCACCAGTGCAGGTGGACCAGGATCCACAGAAGTGGTGGGGGACAAAATCACAGCAGCAAGCAAGATCTCGAAGAACAATATATTCTAGAGATGTTGTCTTTCATCAGAAAAGCCAGCTCTAAAAAACACTCCAAAATATTTGCAGCTCTCCAGCATGGCACAGATAGTGAAATATGGCGCCCTGGTAAGCTGGTTGTGGAAAACAAACAGCTCTAGAATAAACATTGTACAAGTAGACAGGACATGAAGTAGCAAAGTGAAGGAGTTACTCAAAACTAAAATAATGAGTTGATTTCCTCATCCACAAAACAGGAATTTCTCTGAGAGTGCAGAGCAGCCCCTCTTGCCCCTTATTTTTGGTGCAGACAAGGTCTCACGTGAGTCCTTGCAAGGAGACGTGTCAGCTCTTCCCCCACGCTGGCAGTAGGTGAAAGCTTGTGCAGAGGGTCCCGCATGGACACAGAGGGTCCTGCATGGACACAGAGGGTCCCGCATGGACACAGCCTCGGGAGATGTGAGGCAGTTGCTGACACAGGCATCTTCTGCTCAGACCACAAAGCAGAAGGGTATTTCAGTACTTTTGCCTGCCCCAGTTACTTAGGCCAGGGAAGGCAAACATTGCATAGAGACCCAGCCTGTACTGAACAGAAAGACTCCAGAAACCCACTGCAGCCATGCACCCCACAAATGTCATCACCAGCTGGTACCACGTTGTTTGTCTCAGAGCATCTTTCAGCCTGGGAACTCAAGGCTACCCAGCTAGGGCCAAATTCATGTCAAGGTCCCAAGCTTGGCAAAATCCGCATCGTGCAATTTTTTTTACTTTAGAAGATACACCAAGTGTTGTGAACCTCAAAATAATTTTAAGCACATATGTCCAGGGGCAGGCAAGGAGTGAGTGAAACAACACCACTCTTCACAAGACAAAGTTGAGACAGCAAAAATCCCGTGGCCTTCCTTGATGAGTTTTCCAGCTACACTTCTGTTTAGTCACAGGTTTAAACCACAGTGCACTCCCCAAAGCAGGCAGCAATGCCAAATGGCATCCAGCATAATAACGCCCTCATGGTGACACCTGTCCATGTTATTGCCACATCCCCACTGCCTGGTACTTCTCTTCTGTGCTCTTCTGCCATGCTGGCAAAGCAGGGAGATGGACAAGGGAGCACATGTGCTTCATAAAAATAGCTCAGCCAGGTTATTTTTAACTCATCCTAGCAGAGTCAGCAACAATGGTGAAGAGAGCAAAGAGAAAAACTGGCAGAGACCACACCCTCAGGCAGGTCTGAAGAGGCTCGAGCTCTCCTGTCACCTGATCTGGTGAGGAATCTAAGACTATATTTTGGGTAGAACCCCCCCAGAACATTTTGAAGAGCACATCATGAAGTATTGGCTATACTGTCACCTGTTCTTTGTTTTATTGCTGTGGTCACTTCCAGTCTTGACACCAAATGTGTACTTGAGCCTCCCTGGGACGAGTGAGAGAAGCAAAGAGAAATTACAACAGTAAAGTACACAGAACTGTGAAAAGCAGACAGAACCACATGAAAACGTCAGGCCAGAAGGCAACTCTGGAGGTCCTGAGTCAGTCCTGTCCTCAGCCCACAGCAAAGTTCACTACAAAGGCAGGTCAGGTTACTTAGACTGTTCAGCCAAGTTTGAAAGACTGATGAAGATGGGGGTCCCATTGGCCTCCTTGGGAAATGTGCCTATCTAGAGTCTTGTGGAGAAGCTCAGGCTGCAGCTGCCCTGCAGAGTTATCCAGATGACTCCGGTCAAACTTGCTGCCCGCCAGGACCCTCACAGCCTTCACAAGAGCTGCTCCTTTCACTGCAGAGAGAGGCTGACATTTATCTTTATTAAATTTCATAGGGGGCTGGTTTTACCTTCTTTATAGGCATAAAGCAGTCTAGAGCCTCCAGCTTGCTTAGAAAGCCCAGGAGCTGGGAAGTGCCCATGGAGGGTCGGTTGCCAGACACTGGACTTCCCTGCAGTGGCCTGACAAGCATCATCCTTCCCATAAGCAACCAAAGTGGTTCACCCTGGAGCAAGACAGCCTGAGGCACCATCACTCTTACTCCACTCCCAACAGCACCTGGAGCTCTGGTTCTTGAAGGTTCACACCACTCACTAAGGCACAGGGAATAAAACACCACGATTCACCCCTGGTCAGAGGAGAAGTTTCTTCACTAATATTTTTAAGCCTAGAACTCAAGCTGATGCACACGGACCACCCTTTGGTGCGTGTGAAGACACTTGTGCTCAGTCAGTGCAAAGTCAGTTTGTGCATCCCAGGAGGCACAGGGGAATACTCCAGGGATGATTCCACACTCAGTGGTAACACCTTTTTTTGGCAGTTCAACCTGTCCCTTCACCACTCCCTTTTCTGCCTCATGTGGTGCCGTACTCTGCAAGTTCCGACAGAAAGAAAGAAACATGGTGAGTTGAGGACATAAATGCCTTAAGTCAATATGGCCTTAACAAGATACCCTAGTGGATCAGGGGAGTGTGAAGACTAGCAAAACCCAAAATAACCCCAAACCTCAGCTCAGTTTCATTTGGCATATCAGAGCTCTCAGGAAGGGCAGGAGCCAGTATTACTGAAGCAGAGGATGGGGCAATGCCAGCCTCTTTGAAGGGTAAGCCCCGCCTTCCTCTGATTCACCTCTAGCTTTCCAAGATAGCCTGTGTACAGAAAGATAAAGCTAACTTGCCTGCATTCTCCAGAGACAATGCCCTCTTTCACTTTTCTGGTTACCTGGGCAGCAAAGAAAATATTATTGCTTATCAACTTCCTTGTGAGTACTAATGTGCTTGTGAATTCAACAAGGGGGCAAATTCCATCTTAGAGACCTTTTATATGCTGGCAAGATCCTGCTTCATTACAAAAGAAAAGCAAGTAAAACAATCCTGGTTCAAAGAACAATAAAAATTGGAAGTATCTTCTGCCCCCCCCAACGCCTGCAAAAACTCAGCTTAAAAAGGAAGTTATGAAGTTTCAGGGACATTGCCATGTTTCTTGTCATAAAGGCAACCTTGAAAGAGTCATCATCAGATATACTGCAAAGCTCAGCAGTTTCTCCAGAAACTAGAAAGCCATGCTTTCACTCTCCTGTTTCACAGAAAGAAATTTCCTTCTATTCAAGGCCAAGCTGGCTTCTGGGTTTCAGAAACCCAAAGTTCAGCTCTCCATCCTAATGATGCAGTTGGGTCTCAGTAACCTGCCATGTTCTTTGGGAAGACAAGGACACTTGGTCCCACCTGTTTTTATTGTGAGGTCTAACAGTGCCTGCAGACATCTGGCAGAGCGGGTGTCTCTTCTGAAGGCTACTGTACAGAAGGCTTTCCTTGCAGCAAAGGCTTTCCTTCAGCATCACTGGTTCAAGGCTTCAATATTGTTCACCTTCAGGGAATCCCAAGATCTTGGTTACTTGCCCACAGGAGTCCAAGTGGGATGCATTGGGCTAGCTGGATTTCTTCTCAAACTTCTTCTGCCTACCTGAGCAGTTGTGGCTGCCACCAGAACACAGACAGATGAGAAAACCTGAAGTGCCCAGCAGGATGGTGAGGCACCAAGTGCAGATGTTTCTCCTGAGTTCTGTCAAGGTTTGGAGGTTACACACTTCACCTGAACGTCTGGATACATATCTAATGTGATGTCATGTCACTGCACTCCCCCATGGCCAAAGCTCTGTACACAGGCCTGAATGTGATGACATCCTGGCCAGTGACACCAAGTCTGTATCTCATCTCTGAAACTGCCTGGGGAAATGAAAACTGCTGAAGAGCTGGGGGGCACTAACCAGGCTCCTATCTGTCTGGGAAGGAAAGCATAACCACATATGCAAGGGCACAGTGCAGGAGACCGTGCCTCTGTGGTTTCCAGTTAAGCCTCACAGTCAACCTACCCATAGCTCTAAATCAGGACAGATGTGGAGCCTTCAAAATCCCTAAGGATGACAGCCTCCACCTGCCTGGTCCCACTGCCTTCCTGGGGATGCAGTTTTCTCTAATGTCTGACCTACCTCCTTCCAGCTGCAGCTCACATTCTTGGTCTCCTTATTACATTGCCAGTGCCAAGGATAGTCTGGCTCTGTAACTGCTCTCCCAGAAGTTGTATCCTTCTGTTAGCAAATGGGTTTGGTAGCAAAGGACACAGGTACCTGCTACCATAGACCAGAGAAGAACCAGCTGAGAGCTTCTCAGACATGAACCAGAATTAGAGGGAAATGGTCCCTGTCCTTCTGGGGGCAATGACAGCAGGACTTTGTTCCTTGAAAGGCAGCATCAGAGGTATTCTCTGAAACCCATAGCTGCAGAGTTCTTCCACCTTCCTTAAAGCATAATCTGCATGCACAAAATAGTGAGGGGCCTACACAAAAGAGAAGTGTGGGAAACTCTCCCACACCCATGCAATGCCTGTGGAATTATGTTTCAAGTTGAAGCTTTTCTCTCTGAGTGGCTGATTAAGTCAGAATTGACATCTTTTTGTTCTCCAGAAAACTCCTAGCACACTTCTGAGCTCTTTAACAGCAGGTGCCACTTATCTGAAGCATGACAAACCAGCAAGAGAGTGGCAAAGGCAATGCTTTCTTCCACCACATCACAGAATCATAGAATATGCTGTGTTGGAAGGGACCCATCCAGATCATTGAAATACAACTCCTGCTCCTGCACAAGATATCCCCAAGAGTCACTCCATGTGAGAGCATTGTCCAAACACTTCTTGAGCTCTGTCAGGCTTGGTGCTGTGACCACTTCCCTGAGGAGCCTGTTCCAGTGCCCAGCCACCCTCTGGGTGAAGAACCTTTTCCTGATATACAACCTAAACCTTCCCTAAATCAGTTTCAGGCCTTTTCCTCAAGTCCTGTCACTGGTCACAAGAGTGTAGATATGTGTCTGCCACTCTTCTTCCCTCACAAGGAAGCTGTAACTGCAGTGAGGTCTCCTTCCAGGCTGAACAGACCAAGTGACTGACCAGCCACTCCTCATATGGCTTCAAGGCCCTTTTCTACCTTCATTGTCCTCCTGTGGATGTTCTCTAACAGCTCAAGGTCTTTTTTCCATTGTGACCCAGAACTGCCCCCAGCACTCAAGGTGAGGCCGCCCCAGTGCAGAGCAGAGTGGGATAATCCCCTCCCTTGCCCCGCTGTGATGCTGCGCCTGATGCTCCCCAGGACACAGGTGGCCCTCCTGGCTGCCAGGGCACTGCTGGGTCATGTTCAACTTGCCACTGACCAGGACCCCCAGGTCTGATTCCATGCAGCTGCTCTCCAGTCTCTTGCTTCCCAGCCTATACACACATCCAGGGTTGCCCCATCCCCGGTGCACAATCCAGCATTTCCCCTTGTTAAGCTTCATACTGTTGGTGGTTGCCCAGCCCTCTATTCTATCAGAGTTTTTCCACAGGGCCTCTCTGTCCTTAAGGGAGTCGACAGTCCCTGCCAATTTTGTGTCTTCTGTGAACTTGCTTAGTACTCCTTCCAAGGGTTACTAAGCATCCAGACCATTTATTAAAATGCTGAAGAGCACAGGACTGAGGATGGAGACCTGTGGAACCCCACCGGTGACAGGTCACCAGTCTGATGTCACCCCATTGTGAGTATGGTACCCTATACATCATAAATTTTAAAATTCATCATTTAGAGCAGCAGTAGCAGGTTGAGTTCTGCTTTTTGGTTTTTTAGTCTGGCTTTGATTGATGCTGACTAAGTGGGAAGACTACCCATGCTTTCCCTGCCAGGGAAATGAGATTCTGTGCCAATTCATTCACCTGCTGGGCTTGGCAAATACATTTTTGGAAACCACTGCCATCACTCTGAAACTATTCCATCAGTGCAAGTACAAAAGTATTGTTTGGTTCAGACTTGGAGCATGGGTTTGGAGCCAATCTCTTTATTGCTGCCATTCACTGCACTCAGTTTGCATTGCAAAGCCATCTTGGAACATGCAGACAGGATTCCCTCCAGCTGAAATTAAAATCATTCCAGGATCAGGACTCAGTATTCTCCATCTGCTATGGAACCAGATGAGTCAAATTAAAACATCCAAAATGCCTGTGGATATAAAAAGTCCTGGTATCACCTCTTTCACTCTACAAATCTACTTTTCTTGAACTATAGATGTTACAGTTAGCAGAGAGGTGTGTCACTGAGCAAAGACAACCCTCTCTGTTCGACCTTCAGCCTTACCTGTCTTCATATAGACTATTTTCTTTACTTCCTCTCTTCCAAGTACTGCACTCTTATATTACTTCTAGGTATTCCTCAATCTCTGATCATTTGATTCAGCACCACTGCTCTCCTCTGTGATCAGTCTCATTCTTCACACCTCTCCCTCTTCTTCACACCTCCCAGCAATGAAGATCAGCCTCTCCTCCCACAGAGTAGTAGTTTAATTACTGTATATTTCATTTCTGCCAGCCTCTTCACGTATCTCCACCAGTATGAATTTTGATCATCCATCTTCCAGCTTTTTCCCATTGCACCAGCCTTCTTTTCAACCCTTCCAGCCAAGGAGCACCCCTGGAAGTGCCTCCACATCCCAGCAGACCTCCCTGCTACACTCTCTCTGGCATGCTTTCCATGCCAGCCTATTTCTCCAGCACAGCTGATATCCACGGTAACAAACTGACCTTTTCTATGCCTTCGAGCCAGCTCTGGGCATCTGTGCCTCACTGACTTTTTGAGCCAAAGGCTTATCTGTCTGTTTAGCCAGCCCTAATGGGTTTTCCGCCTGCAGATTCATCTAATGGCTTTTCTTGAACCACATCCCCAGCATCCTGTGGCAATGCGTTCCACTGTTTATCTGTATCCTGTAGTTCCTGGGCAATGATAAACAGAGGAACAATCACTCCCTATCTGAACTCTCCATCCCATCATCCCACCATATGTGAAAAGGCGTATGTCATATCCCTTTTCAGACATACCTTTTCCAAGCTAAACAGTTGTCCTTCTCTGCATTCCCTTCTGCACTACCAGGTCCTCAATGAGCTGCAGAAAGCTGGTTTGGCATGAGGCATTGAAGACCCAGTTGTACTACAGATGTATCCAGATAGTTTTGTGGTTTTTTTTTTTAATCAGCGCAGTAGGAAAGAAAAAAAAAAAATTTAAAACCCCAAAAAGGTAGCACAGCCCTTAAAATCTGGCTGGTTTAGAATTCTGAATTCCTGACATAATGCAGGCCAGGCAGCTTGGGATGCTATTTCCATGCCTTAGGCAGCAAAAACAAAGACAGTCTGTGTGAAGAAGAGTGAGAAATAAAGCACTGGGTAGGACACACTGGGCCTCACTGCAGCTATCTGAATATGCACTTTTCTGTGGATATCTTATATGCATCCATGAAATTACATTTGTATCTAGGGCTCTCCAGAGAGCTTTCAGGCTCCAAGAAACTTCTGAAGACTGGTCAGAGCCAGGGAGAGTCAGCACTGTGCTCCTGGCTTAGCCAGAGATGACAGCCAGTGGGAAGAGCCCCAGAGAGGGCTCTCTGAGCAGGCTCAAGGACTGCAGGTGAGTGCTACCACTGTCCTGCATGACACTGTCATGCCAGGGAACTCCAGGCGTAGGAAGGACAGCAAGTAATGACACAGGTAGATTTGAAAGTTGACAAAGGGTTAGTTCAGAAACAGCTCAAAACAAAAATCTGGATTTCCTGGGGAAGTCTTGCTTTTCTGCAGGAGTTGAAGACGCTTGCAGGTTTCCAGACTAATAGACTAACACCACTGTGTGGTCATCTGCCTGTACTGGCAGTGGCCAGTGGCACCAGTGGAAGCAGAACCCCACAACAACGAAAGGTGTGTGAAACACTCCTAGTGCCATGTATAGTGTCTGTGCCTTTAATCTTCCAAACTCACACAACTGAGCTTGACTGCAAGACAGACAGAAATAAGAGTACAAATGCTGCTAATTTTTTTTTTATATATGTAAGATATGCTGTCACAAAGTCACAGATAAGTTCATGTTGCAAGCCATGACAGGGAAGGAAGTATAGGTAAGACATTGTAAAACTCTTCTCAAATATACAGAACCATACATAAAATAATGACTGGTTTCTCAAATTTGAAAGAATGAGAAGGTAGAGAAATTGTAATTTCAGGTCCTTCTTTAGACATTAAATGCATTTTCTCAATCAGGCTTAAGAAGCCCTGTTCTAGTAACAGCTCACAGATAATTGGACACCAAATCAAAGGTCTCAAAACAAAGAGACTCCCCAAGCTAAGAGCAAGATGAGCTTTAGTGAAATAGGTTTTTTTGAAACCTCCTCAAGGATGACCAAAATATACTGAAGGATATCTTTTGATATTTTTTCCTAATTCAGTGGATCAATCTATAAAGCAGATATGTGTTCTGCAGAGAAAGTTCGGAATTCTTAACCACTCATACGAGTTCAACACGCATCATGAACATTGGGAAAGAAACATGGAACACAAGGACCAAGGCAGACTTTCTAGGTGAATTTTAGCTGTGGGTTTCTTTGCTTTAACTTACGGAAACTTCCATTCCTAATATTATTGTTTTTGCTTCTAGTATCATGACCAAATCGCAGGCAAATTTAGGCTGGGAGAGACCTCGGATAGTCCACAGCACAAACTTCCAGTCAAAATAGGGTCAGCCTTTAAGTCAAGCCAGGTTTTTCACCGCCTTATTCATGTGAATTCTGAAAATCTCCCGAGGTGGAAGTACTAAAGGCAAGAAAACCATCCTGTTAAGCCCCTGTCTGGATAATTGTGAACTCAGGCACACCAATCACAAAAGCAGGTACTGGTCCTACACAGCGCTCTGCCTCCATGAGGATGAGTCACCTACCCCACCCTCCCCAGATCTCAAGTCAACACAGCCAATGAAGTCCTTCTCCATTGACTTACAGTCAGTGTTCAAACTGGCTCAGAGGACTCCTGCCCTCAAACTGTCATCCCTCCAGCAACCATAAAACATAACTCAGGAGAGAAAGTTAGCTGTTGTGTTAGGGAGCAAGAATACCACCATGGGACCCTAAGGGCAAAGCCCAGCCAAACATGCTGAGAGCTTGGAGAGAGACACGTATGGTCTCCTCTGTGAGATGAGATGCTCTAGAGGTGACAAGTTGGAGAATAGAAATTTCTGCAGGAGGCCAGGTAGCTGCTGTTTGGCTAATGGCAGACTGAGAGATGTCACCTACTTCCAGAGAACACTGCTGTCTGCACTGAGTGAAATTATTTAGGTTATCGTCTTGTTCAAGTTTCTAGCTATGCATCATCCTGGGAAGCTCTTCCCACGATTCCTCCTCTTTGCTGCTAAAAACACAACTGCCTTATTATTTTGCCAAGTAATAACTTCTGCTTCCAGCTACTGGCTCTCATTGTGGCTTGTCAGCCCAGCTGAAGAATCCATTATCTATGAAGACAGAAGCTATTTTTGATCTTTTCAATTCCACAGAAACCAAGAGTTCACCAAAATACAACCTGGAGACTGAGAAAGACAAAAGCATCAACTTTCCACTTGAGCTTTTACCTATAAAATCTCATAGAGGGGTTGGGTTTTTCTGCTCCAATATTTGTGTTGCCTGGCAGGACGCATCACACCCAAAACTACTGCACAGAAGATTAATGTATGGCAGGAGCATGAGGCTCAAAAAGATGCAAAGGGCTGTAAAGTCAAACCCTTCAATCCCTATTAGCCCTTTAAATAAATGCCATGATTTTTAAAACTATGAGACACTAAATTCCAATTGATTTCTATGGAACATTCAGATGCCAGGCTATCATGAGCAAAATCAATCTTTTCAATTAAGACTCGAGCATCAGTTACTGACATAAAGACCTTTTGCAAATTCAAAGCGAAACAGCCATGACCACAGGCAGGAGGGGTCAGAAGACAGACTCTGATCCTCCCTGACTGCAAGGAAAAGAGCCTCTGTATGTTGAAGCTAAACATCACAAGAGCAGGAACTTGGAGCAATGCTATTCTGATTTTGTTTTTGTTCCTCTATGTGTGCGTTTTGGTATTCAAATTAAATTAGAGAAAATGGCAGAGAGAAATAATGTGAACTAATTACATTTAAGTAGATGTTAGCAAGACAATCTTTGACTACTTCTACTTGTCTCTTGCAATTACAGAGCTGTCTGGATTCTCTGTGCCTATTACCCTGCAATTTTGTTGCCAGCACAGGCTCCTTTTACGGAGTAGATAGAAGGGAAGAAACCAAGGGTGACAAGGAAGATTGGTCCTTCCTGGTATCATTCGTATTACAGGTGGTGTCCCTAAAAACGTCAGCATTAGGCTTCCTAGAAACGAGCACTGCAACTGTGCCAGCAACTTAGGCAAAATGGTAGCTATGCTTTTCTACAGCAATATGGTTTATATTTTTCAAGATTTGTTTACTCTTGCTTAGGGAAAACACTGTGAAACACTGGTTTAAATAACTGGTTTGAAATAACCTCAAAGTAACCATGTGAAAGGTGGCTGACAGCTGAACAGTACTGGCAGAGTCAAATTTGCTGCAGCCCAGAAAGCAAAACTGCACAGATACCCAACAGGGTGGCTGTGGTGCCACAGGATTCAGCACAGATCAACAGTGTGATGATGACACTGGGGGGCATTCTGGGGCAGCCCTTCAGGGGTCCCTTTGGCTGGCTGGAAAATGTCCTATGTGCCAACACTCCCTGGCTAAACAAGACCCAGGTGAGGCTGGAGTAGGACAGACAGTATGGGGAGAGATCCGCTGCTCCCAGACCTGTGTTTGCACATGCTCTCGTTCCCCTGCTGTATCAGCCTGTATCCCAGCCCACAGAGAGCCACGTCTGAGGAAAAGGCACTTGCCCACCAAGCACTTCTCATGCACTCTACCATTGATTCCCAGAAAACCTGGGATGGGATCCAGAGATTTCAGACTCTCCCAAGGAGGATTTCAGCCTTTTTCACATGCACTCTGCAAGGTAAGTTTAAATCATGGTATTTGTAGACCAAGGACTGATTCATTTCAGCTCTTGGGAGTAAGCCCAGTATTTGCCTTGGCCCCTCCCTGCACCTTTTTTTCTGACTGTCCTTGCTCAACTTTATGTACAAGCTTAAGCCACGAGGCTCATATTTCCTGTATTAATGCAACCCTGACATGGACAGCCTTGCCCAGTCACTTTTTTCTGGGAGGAGCTCTCCCCCAGGGTTGCCTCCTCTCCTGTCTAAGCACAGCTCCCAGAACTGCAGGAGGAAGAACAAGATGGAATTTGGCCTCTGCTGCTTTCCTAGAAGCTATCTTATCAGCTTTCATGAACTTTGTCTTAATCTCAGCGATAAGAACACCACAACTGCTGGGTTTTTCTTCTGCTTTGTCTTCCTTATCATTTTCCTAGGTGACTTTGTCCCACAGAGGGACAAAGAGGTAGTGCAGAGTCATCAGTTGCAACCTCCTCTCTGCAGGTAGGTCCATGTTTCTTGGCACAGAGATAAAGAGCAAGCGATTCACCAGACTGGAAGGAAACTCTTCAACAAACCAGAGCCCTGAAGGATGCTCAGAAGAAAGAGCAAGAGAGGCACCAAACTTTGGGCACTTCTCTGGAAAATTTGAAACTGTATGAAGCAGGGCAGGGAACAGGTCCACAAGGGAAGAGAGAACAGGGCTTGGAGCTGCACACTATCATTGGTCCTACTCTTGGCAGTGGCATGTCTTCAAAATTTAGAAAGGATTTTGCTTGGCTGAGGGTCAGAATTTGTGAGTTTCAAAGTGGTTTAGAAATAGTAAACATCAGCATTACACTAATAGAGCCCTGCAGGGTGTATTTTCAAAATGGGGAATTGCTGGCAAGCCTGTAATACCACAGAGGGGAAGTCCCTGGAAATACTAGGCCAGTCTAGCTCCTACTTACAAGCCAGTATAACCCTGTGAGTATCAAAATCTCTCAGCCAATACAAGCTCCTGGATGATGTAAAGGTCTTTCCTGTTTCTCCTGAGGAGAGGCAGGAGGCGCGTCAGCATAATTGCAGTGTGCTGCAGGCTGCTCACCTCAGTCAGCTCCACAGCCAGAGCAGCTTAACAACGTGCACTTAGGGGGAGCCATGACTGCATGTGAAACACCTCACACTCCATCGCTCCGGTGCCTTCCTGCCACGGGAGCCAGAGACCAGATCGTCTGTGCTCCTGCCGTGCACCAAGAGGTGGCCAGACACAGCTGTTTCAAAGCACAGCTGCTGTCCAGCCTCACCAGGGATGCCCTTGGCTCTGAGCAGCAGTTTAGCAGCAAGGTCCAGCAGCCACCCAGCCAGCCCACTGACCAGCTGTAAGATCACTGGGGTTTATAACTGGAAGTCAGGAATATTCATATAAGGTGCTGGCATTTTGTTCGGCTTTTTTGTTGAAGCAAACACTTCAAACAAACTTTGGTATTAGAGTGGAGAACAGGGTGTGGCCATTAAGGACCTGCTGAGTCCCCTTGAACCAGCCAAGAGTGGATGGTGGGGAAATTATCTGGGACAGTTTCCCTCCACACTGTTTCTTCACAGAGTCTGTGTTGTACCCTGTCACAGCCCACTCCTCAATAGCTTTCCCATCAAAATCCCTGCTGGGGAAATCAGGACCTAACAAGGTGCCAGGAAGACTTCATGCTATGCAGACACTGGATCAAGGAATACAAAAAGAGACAGCAAACTGACCACAATTTATAAAAAGCCTGCAATGTCATGCATAAAATATAGCTTAGCTTTCAGTTCTCTCCCTAAGCCACTGCAACAGTGACTGCCTGAGCACCTGAAGCTTACAGCACAGACCTGCTCTGTACTCAACTATTTATCCCCAAAACACAGCTCACATCACATTTAGGCATCTGGCAGTCCAGACAGGCCACAGGCAAGAGAGAACTGCCCCTTGCAGAGGCACCACAAACCTGTTCCAGAGACAGCAGCCTGCTCGGTGCCAACTCACCTAGAAAGAGACTCAGAGACTCAAGCAACTGAAAATCCACTCACTATCCAGCTACTAACAAATGTAACAGACACAAAAATGTGAAAATAATATCCATTACTGGCATTTGCAGAGCAAGAAATTCGCTCAGAGGGGACAAACCAGCATTCTTGGGAGACAGGCAGAAATTCCCCAGGCAGAAAAGGAGAATGAGAAACATACAACATCGGGAGACACTCTGACCGGCTACCAGGAAATCCACCTGCTGCACAGACACAGCCAGCAGCCAGCTGGATCAATGGGATGGAGGTGATCAGTGCTGCTGGTCGGGCAGGCACAGCTGCCACACAAGGGACAGTGGTCTCCCTCACTCCTGGACTTGCAAAAACTTACGAAACACTCATGCTTAGGTGCTTTGCCTCAGAGGAAGAGGGGCCAGGAGGAGCTTAGGAAAGAGTTGGGGTGCAGGCAGCAGAATTGTCTGGCTCTTTGTCCAAACATCAGCAGTACCTAGGTCTCACGTTTCCTGTCTAAGGCAGCTCTACTGAGATAACGGGCTGTGATTTGTTGCTACAGAGTAACAGACTGAATGAATTTGAAATACTGCTCATCGAAGCTATAATAATAGATGTCATAATGCTAATTCACCAAACAACAGCAGCACAGATGAAAATACCTCCTTGTTCCCTGTCTCTAAGACGCAACCAGCTCTCCCCTATTCTGCCTCCCAAAGCTCTAGAGTTTCCTGAAATGCTCACAACCAAAACATGAACCCCCTGGTGTCTCCATCAGTCACTCCCTATCTCTGATCAAACCAGGAGAGATTAGAGCTCTCCAAAGAGGGCACAGCCAGAGGAAGAACAAAGGGAACAGCAGGGCTACACAGGCTGCTCTCCTTTGTTAACCCACTGGGGAGCCTGTACTGGAGAAGCTTAAAGGCAACCATCAGTCAACCTTCTCCCAAATGTTCCCTGAATCCTCTGAAGAAATCACTTCCCTTGAGCACCCAAGGGACCAAAAGAGGCTAAGCCTGTCCATGTAAATACCCTTTACAAGGACGGCAGCACAATGTCTTCTTAGAAAGTATAAATGAAAAGGGCTGGGGCAGGGTGGTGTGGGAATCAGGAAGAGACAGGATGCTCCAGAGCACAACAAGGAGGGAACCACTCCCTGCAAAGTGAACAATGTGATCATACACTGCACACAGCTGGCCTCACCGGGCCATCGGTCTGCAAAGTACTGTCTTTTACACATCCCTTTGCAACAGCCTATCTTGACCGTTGACAGTGCTGCGGCACCAAAGCCAGACCCACGGAAGAAGCAGTCTTCAAAGCTGTGCTGCCTGAAAATAAGACTCCTTCAAGGTGTCAGTTCCCCCTTCAGGGGGAAGTGGCACCAGGGGATCCCGGTGCCAGAGAATCATTGATGTGGCTGTCACCACGCTCTGTGCAAGATGTGACCCACCCTGACATCAAGTACTCGAATTCCCCACGACTCCACCAAAAAAGACCAAATTTAACCCATTGCACACCAGCCCTAGGTGAGGCTTCTTTATAAATAATAAGCGAAGTTATACAGATGCCAAACCGTGCCATCGGCGACACCGGCCAGCAGGGCTGGCAAGAGGCGCAGCCTTCCCGACCAGGCAGCAGGATGGCTCTGGTCGGCAAGAAGCCTTGCCCTGTTGCTCCGCGCACCGCCGCCTGCAGACCCCCGGGTCGGAGGGCTCCCGCCGCGGGCCGCCTGCCAGTCCGCCACACACCGCGCAGAAAATCCCGCCGGCACCTCCCCGCAGGAATAGCCCTGGCGCTGCTGGCGAGCGAGAGAATCTTGCCCGCCGAGTGCGCGACCAGCACCGGCTGCCCCGACCGCGGCCAGCGGGAACGCCCCGCTCCCGCTGCACGCACCGGGGGATGCCCGAGGCCCGCGGCACCGAGCGGCCACGGCATCACCCGGCCGTCGGTGCCCCCGCCGCTGCGGGCGGCGGCCCCAGCTCCGCACAAAGCGGGGTGGGGCCGGCGGGAGCTGCGGCACCCCCGGCGCAAGGCAGGCAGAGCAGGCGTCCCCCCCCGCTCCCCGGCACCGCCGGGCTCCGCAGGCGCGGGGCTGCGGCAGGTGCCCGAGCTGGCCCTGCCCGCGCGTGTCCCGGCCCCACGCCCCGCAC
>VWZV01007748.1:1796-31140 GCA_013397155.1 Irena cyanogastra
ATTTTACAAGAGCTTTAAAAAAACCATTTATTTTCTTAATACTTTTACAACTTGCAGAAAAACATTAAAATATCAATTATGCTTCATGTCCCTGCTTTTATGCAAATTCATTTTGTGTTTCATAAATCATTTCAAAAAATGCATAAATAAAAACATTTTAACACAATATTGTGCAAAATCTTTTATTTATTTAAACAAAGAAAAGCATGAAAACAGTAAAAGTTTTTTACAAAGTTTAATGCCAAAATTAAAAGAAAAGTTGAAGAGCATATTACAATTGCAAATAAAATCTTTGCAACTCTCTCAAACTGAAGAAATCCCTCATATTCCTGAAACTCAGTCCTGGGAAGACTTCCAGAATTTCTCTCCTGATAAATCAGAAGATGGAGAAACTTGAAGGCCCTGGAAGAAGGAGAAACATCCAGTTATAGCTCTTTGTTCTAGTTTATAAAAACAATTTGTCTTCCTTCAGTCAGTCTCTTCTATATAACTACAAATATGTTACATTTTTTCTACTTTCTCTCCTCAAAACCTCAATGTACAAGTCTTACTCATAATTCTACAAGGACTAATGAATTGGTGGAACTGAATAATAAAGGTCTAAATATTTAGACAGCAGGATAAATTATCTTAAATTAATTTATATATTGTAGCAATCAAGGCTTCATCTTGGTCTTGTAAAGGAAATAATGCATGCTGAAGAAAATTTTACCTCATAACCCTGTAAGTATGAAGAAAAGCAGCTCCCTAAAGTCAGTGGCTTAATACTTTGCTCTCTGGATTGCTTTCTCATCATTCAGAAATTCAGTTTCATGTGCATTCCAAACAGATCTATTTATTCTGCAAAAATTACAACTCTCCTGAAAAAAAAAAATCTCTGCTTAACTAACAAATTTTCATATTTTATAAACAAACACTGAGGAATTACCTCAGATACAGCCATGATAAAATGCTCCAAAACTTTACTCCAATTATACAATTAAAATAACCATTTCTGATACAGTATTCAAACTGTGGGGAAAAAAAACCCAAAAATAAGAGTTTTAAATACAATTATTCAGTTGAAAAGGGCAAAAAGAAGACAAAAATGAGACTGCATACCAATTACAAGGGCAGGAGGACTTCCTGTAACATATGAGAGGGAATGGAAAAAGCAGTAAACAAGGGAGTTAGAGACAGATGAAGGCATTTTCAGAACCAAAGAATATTTCTTCACTCATAGTAAAAGTAGTCTGAGAATAAATCCTATCCCAATTCCACCAGGATTTGGGCCTAGATTAATTATCCCATAAAGTCATAGCAGTATCAATTTAAAAAACACTAGGTAACAAAAGTTTCATTTAATGCCATCTACAAAAGGATTTAAGATGACAAGAAAAAATACTTACCAGGGTAAGATCTCTCTTTTCAAAGCTTTCAGTTCATGAGTTCTTGTGAGCATCATCAACTTGTCTCAGGCTTCTCTATTTCAAGAAGATTGCAGACAATATCTCAATGGCCATTCCAGACTTCAGCAGCCTCATTTTTCTTGGCATTCTTTATCTGACATAAAATGACCAAGAGCTACAATTCCGTCTATTTTCTGCCCTTGACTTCCTACTAACTGCTAATTCTCCCTCGAGCCAATACTCCTAGGCATCATAAAATTATTTCATACAGCTATTCCACTTAGCAACAATCTGACATACATCCTTATCACGGTGGTACTTCTCTGAAACTTTCATCTCTCTGGATGGTGAATAAACCCAGATCTTCTTTGGGGTTTTAGATAGACACCCAAGCCCAGTGAACGATGATGTACTGGAATGTCAGATAAAGTGTTGGTGAGCAAGAGATCACAAGTAATTGTACAGCACAACTTAACACTAGGAAACAGAGTGCCTCTACAAGAACTCAGGGCAAGAGGAAGGTGTACAAAGAGCACATCGGTGGCAACTCGCAACAAACAGGACTTGCAATCCAGTGCAAAATTTCCTTGTCCACATTAAGTCTACATACAGTGAGCAATCACATGGTATATCTTATCTCATTAACAAAAACCCCTCTGGTGCATTCACAGGGATGAGATTCATTTTGACACAAACTAATATGCTACAAACACAGAGGGCTTTCAGGAAAACTGCCCTGACAGTAATTAGCATTTGTTCTGACAGCATGTGCTACAACACTACTATGTCATGCAGAAGGTTAGAAGTAAGCCCAGAATAGTTTTCCCACACCTCCAGTGTTTGGATTTCTAAAGAGGCTGTTATAGTATGACAAAATAAGATTAAATACCTCTAGCATTTTTCATGAGGAGGAAAAACTTTTAAAAAAATGTTGAGAATAACACACACAATCATCTGGTATAAGAAACCTAAGGGCTAAAATCATCCTCCTCCTAATTTAGACCAGAAAATCAAAACTGAAACTACTGTACTCTAGCAGGGGCCAGTATCCACCCTCTCAGAAATTTTCTTTAATTATGGTTTTCCTTCTTCTGGTTTGGTTTGACAATTAAGTTTTATCTTGCTGCTGAAAATCTTACAGCATTCAGTTTTTATTGCAAACTGGAAACTAATGAGATATTACCAGATTACACTTTCATCATACTGGTGGAAAGTTTGAAAGAATGTCCTGAACATTTAACACACTCCATTCCTATACTCAATAGGATATTCTAAATATATAAATACAATATATTCTAAATGTGTTAATTTATGTGCTAAAATTACCTCAATCCATACTGAACCATTGAAACATCTATGACATCAGCACTTACATACAGACCCAAAAACCTACTTTATGGCATTCAGATTTAAATGAGAAGTAAATTAGCATTTTCATCTGTGTCATTTGTATCTTCAGAAGTTCCTCACTTTTCCAGACAGCTTGCTGATGTCTTTAGCAGAGCAAAGAAACTCTCATCACTAAAATAACTATGTCACACACTTGTTATGCAAGATTAAGGATTAAGGGCTCTCTCAGTTGTCATAAAGCTAAAATAAACATGGCTTTCCTCCCACCAAAATATTTGACAAAACTGCAAATGTGTTTAAAAATTACCAGAATGTACCATCAGATGACCTAGTCAGCACAGATTTATTATTAATGGCATTGTCAATCATAAGAATTTATTATTAATACGTAATAATTATTTAGGACTTCTTTTAACTACATAAGGAACATAAAATAAAAGTATTATTGCTTTCAACTGTACAAATTAGGATCCAAGTGACTTAGAACTGCAGCAATAAAGGTTTCAGTTAAATTAAGAAAAATACAAAAATCAATAGTGAAAATATTGCATAAATAAAGCTGTTTAATGTACAAACCAATATTCATGTAAAACCAAGAAATGAGATCTAGAGTAAAAATCTGAAGTAAATATAGAATGTTACTGAAGTAAATACAAATATATCAGCAGTGTAAACATTTTTGATAGGAAAATTCTGCAATTCTGTTTTTATTTCTATATAAATTACTACAGCCCAATTCATAGTGTTAGTTTTGAATCCTATAATTTTATTACAGGACTTTTGATGTACTTCATAAATGCAATGTCCTTGTTTCATTTATTCATTCTAACTTGAGTGCATCACTCAGTGTAACTTGAACATATTAGAAAGATTCAAATCAAAAGGCTATATAAAGATAAATCTTTGAAAGTTTTTGTATGTCTCTGGGGGAAATAACTGCTGTTAGCAGTTAGCCATGACCACCACTAAACCGAAAGAAAAACAAACCTTCATTTTATTGTTTTTCTTATGAAAAAGAATTCATTTAAAGAACTCAGTTCTCCTTAAAAAAGAATTCATTTCCTTTTAAATGAGCTTTCAGAATACAGTTTTCTAAGCTCCATATATTTCCCCCAACTATCTTTTAAGGTTGAAAGTTTTCATGTTTTGTCTTCCTTCACCAAACACTCACAGCAACAGCTATGCTCTCCAATATGACAATCCTGACAAAGTGGCAAATACATTAACAATCACCAGGGTCTCCAAATGTAAGTTGGTGGTAAAGACAAACTTATTTACCATATTAATTAAATGGCCTATTTAACATGGAATATCAATTCTCTAATCTCATCTCATTTGAACTTCTTATTTCAATTAGCAACCCTAAAGTCTACTAGAGACCCTACTGTTCTAGGATCATTAAGAACTGACATGATCTGTCAAATGAGGGAGTAAAAGGCAGAAACTGCAAATACTCTCAGGAGTAGGCCTCTACCCTACTTAGGAGATGATTAGGGAGAAAGCAGCAGTAGTTCTCATTAGTTGCTTAGCAATGAAACATCCCCGTATGAAACAAGAAATGAACAAAGCAACAGAGGTGTTGCCATGCAAATGAGTAGTCTATCATCCACTCAAGGATAATCTGCCCTTCATTAAAACTAATCAATCTGGATTAATATACCAATGGATATCTTGCACAGACAAGGTAGGAAGAATCCACTGTAGGTAGCCCCACTGAAGCAGTCAGACAATACATTGCTCAAGTTTGCATACACAACACTTAAATTTTCACTGTATGTGTGTACAATAAACACAAATACAAGGAAAACAATTTTAATTCAAACCAGATTAACATGCTCATTTTTACTGTTAAACCTTACCTTTTATATCCATACTTATACCCAAGTTATTAATGACTTACTGTTAACAGTGATTCTCTTAATGCTTACAGTTTAAATACAAATCTGCAAATTTAAGATTCAACCCACATCTGAGTAGTTTATTTTTTGAAAAGTATATTCACACATAAAGCCACAAACTCAACACAAATGGAGTTGTTGACACTACCACTGTTACCAAAGTTGTAAGTCTCAAAAGAGCAGAGTTCTTAACCAGAGAAATTTGATTACTGTTGTCTTAATTTTCAGACCCTAATTCCAGGATGCCATTATTTCAGTGACAGATGCAATTTAATAGCTTCCCTTTATTTCAATTTCCCCACAACTGATTTAAAAATATCCATGTTTCATGGGTTACTTTTTTCGGTTTGGTGGGTTTTTTTCCTGCGGGGCAGGCATTTTTTGTTTTGCTGCTGTTGTCTGGTTCTTATGTACAATATAAAGTCTTCAAAAAAACAATGAATTAGAAAAGAAAAGGAAAATAAAACAGCGAAGACTTCTTAATCAGAAATCAAGACGATTCCTGAACTTCACTGACTACCCAAAATCTGGTTGCTTCCCAGTATATATTTAAAGCAACACAGATTTATAATTACAAACATTTATGATAAAATTAATGTATCAAGATATGCTTTGATCAGCTCATCCAAACTGTTAGATTAGAATGAAAATGATGTTTCAAAACCAATACTAATTCATAATTCAGTATTAAGACAAATCTTACCTATGTATTCACAAACGAAGACTATAAAAAAAGGAGTTACAAGGTCATTTATGCCCTGAACATATCCACTGGCTGGATGACGTATTGCCCAGATAAACAAAATTCTTTCAAAGATCTGAAAAAGAGTTAGAGAAACCATCAATTTAATAAGTGATAAGCACATTTTAAACAAGACACTTGTAAATTATCGTAACATCATAGAATTACAGAATATCCTGAGTTAAAAGGGACCCATTAGGACCACTGAATCTAACTCTTGGCCCTGTGCAGGACACTCCAGGAATCACTCCATTTGCCTGAGAGTGTTATCACAACAGTTTGAACTCTGTCAGGCTTGGTGCTGTGACCATTTCCCTGGGGAGCCTTTTCCAGTGTTCAACCACTCTTGGAGTGAAAAACCTTTCCCTGACATCCAACCTAAACCTCCCCAACTCAGCTTTGTGCCATTTCTTTGAGTCTTGTCACCGGTCATGAGAGTGAAGAGATCGCTACCTGCCCATCTGCTTCTCCTCGTGAGGATGTTGAAAACATCCTTGCAGATACATTTAATATGATGGAGTTAAGTAGTATAAAAAACACGTATACAAAAGCATAAGTGAAACACTAGTATTTGTAACCAACTCCTAGTGTTATGTAAGCTTCTCAGGTCACAAAAGGAAGCATTTTCAGGGTATTAGCACATGTTAAAACCAGTCTAGTATATAATTCAGTTACAGTAGTTAATACAAAGTAGCTCTTATTAACTAGAGCTTTTCCAGTAATACAAAATTCCTCTTTTCTCAAGGGAAAGCAATATTAAATTATCTTCCCATAATTTTTCATCTCTTTGAAAGAAGCATTCTACTAAAAAAATTTATCCCTAAGTAACAGAAAGAAGGACTTGAGATAGTTTAGATTTTTTAATAACATGCCCATAAAAAGAGATTCCACAACACTTAAGCTTGCCTAATACCGCAGTGTGGAGTTTTACACTCCAGGCATCTGCATACTAGCTAATGAAAAACCTGAAACAATCAGGAAATGTAGAAATAAGACAACTGCCTGCAATATCTCTGTAAACTGAAGCTTGCTTAGGATCTGCAAAAGCTCATGAGCCACAACATATCTCAGCATGAGAAGAGAAGAGAATAAGGAAACTAGAGAACTTTCTTCTGACTCCATTTAGATCTGTGACAGGCTGTATTTTGTCTCAATTATTTGCTTCTGAAGATATTACATGCCTTTGAAAGACTGCAAATAAGCAGTAGAGTGAAAGCTGCTACATGCTTTTTCCTAACTATAGGCATGCAATCAGGGATATATAATCTTCTGAAGCAAAAGAATGTTGGCTCATTCATGAGTTCACAAACTATGTTGCTCTTCAGATCTGGCCTCAATACTAAAAAAAAGGAGACATTTTGGAAGGACCCAAAGGCTTCTGTGGTTTGCTGCAACTCCACAAGTCAACAAATGCTCAGGCTTCAAGAAAGCCAGTGAAAGACCTGCCCTGAAAGGATGCAATAGGTGAAGGAAGTTTACTTTGAAGTCAGGATTATTTATATTCAATATCACTTTAAGTTTTTGTTAGATTAAGAAGCTGACTGTTTTAATTCGATTTTAAATATAGTCTTATTATTTAGTTTAAAAGTCCTCTTGCAGTAATTTTTAATTAAGGAAAGGTCTTGGCATAAAGACTCACATCCTGCTGCTTGAAATTCACATCATGGGCTTCCACATAAGTTACCTGAAGCCGAAATAGATTTGCACCTTTTGCTTTGAAAACAAGTCTCAAATATCAACATCTATCCTTCTCCTACAGGCTTTCTTTTGAGAGTCAACTGTCCTTCAGGTTTTACGTTTCCCTGGCTGAAAATTCACGGAACAGGAGAGACAGTCAACAACAGCAAGAACAAAAAGTTTTGGTGGTCACTGAAAAACAAGCCTTAAGACAGCTCACATCTGATCTATTACAATCCCAACTGAGATTCAGTTTTTGTGCAGTGTGACTTCAGAGATTAGGCAAAAAGGAAAGTATCCATTAGCAAATCTCCATAGAAGCCTCCTGTTTCCATTAGCCAAGATGCTTATTCCTTTAATTCTTGGTACTAGTTCTGTCACCTCATACATTTTAACAAAAAACTGCATATTAAATCGAAAAAAAAAACAACCTCTGGCCTTTAAGCAATAGCCAGTGGTGTTGCACTTGTCTATCAGTAACTGTATAAAGACTTTACACTCACGCTTTTACATTTTATGTAATCATACCCTGATGGAATTACAGGTTTTTATGTAATATTTTTAGTATGACTGGAAAACTGCCAATCTAGCAAGGTTAGTTAGCTCACAGCCACTCTGCCTGCTTCTATCCATTGCCACTTCTACTTTCAGCAACAGTAGCTTCTCAGTATTATCAGAATTATCGATCTGTTTCACTTTTAAAAAAAGACACGTTTAACATACTGCAAACAAAACCAACTTTCTCAAAAAACAAATATCAGAATGAGCTGACCAGAGAAACCTATTAAAGTAACAATTGCAGAATGTACAATAGGGTTATGCACTAGGCTAAATAAAAAACTCATGGTGTGATGGGGCTACAAAATATGTACAGTCAACAGCCAACCAAATTCAGTAAGAACAATCAATCAAAATACCCACTGCAGAAACTATAAACACAGGCTATTTCATGAAGGCATGTCTGAAGTCAAACAATTCACAAATTTGTACCACCAACCTTTCGTTTTCTCAGAACCTGATAAGATACACAGTTTGCATTGCAAATTGAGTATCCCACGGATTTTAAAATGCTTTTAAAACTCAGGTACGAGGGAGGTAGTGTTTGTATTTGTTGGGGGCGGTGTTATATTTTTGAGCAGGAAGCATCACTTAGTGATGTCATATCAGCTTTACTATCCCCAGATGCTTCCAATCAGAAATTCAACTACACACTGAAATAGCATTTTCAATTTCCTACCCATTTTCGTAAAGTTTCATTTACTGTTCTGCATTGATAAAAATGAGCACGGAAAACTCGAACAGCAGGCTGATTTAAATTTCTATACAACACTCATGACGGTGTTCAAATAGGACTCATTAAAAAGGTCACTTTCCCAAAAGGATCCCTTCTTGATTTCCAAACCACCAACAAGAAGAGGAATTATTTTTCTACTGTGAACCACTACATCTCATGAGATGTCATTACCAATCTATTATTCTCTTTTGAATTTGATTCTCATTCATAATTACAGCAAGAATTATATTCATACACATAAAGAAAAGAATCCATCAGCTTAAATGAAGGTTTGAATTACTTGTGGGTTTTGCCACCTCAGAGGAACTTCAAAACTTCCAAAGCCTTAATTCAAAAGCTTTTGAATATTTGCTTTTTGTTTTCTAAGTAGGGGAGGGAAAGAGAAAAAAAAAAGACAGTAAGGGCAAAATTTAAACAATTTTAAATTGTGCAGTTGTCTTGAAATTATTATATATTATATGCAAGCATAGATGGGAAGTACACAGCCATGTGCTTTCCATTTCAACAAAATACAGTTAAAGAAAGAAAAGATAAATTAGACCAGTCCATGTTAGCTAATCAAATTTATTACAACCAAATAAGTAGTCTTTAAAATAACTTGACTGCACTATATGAAAGACCATCTCCCACTCTTCTGTTCTCCTTTTTCAGGGACACTATAAAGTCATTTTTAGTAGTTTAAATCCTTGCTCCAACATTACCTTCCACTCACTCAAGATCCATGTAACTCCCATAAAAAATAAACACTTTAAACTGATTTTAAAAGGAACACATAATAGTTATTTCTGCACATCAGATTCAAAACATCTTTTTCTAAACTGCAACATTTTACTACAGAAACTAAACTCTGAGATCAGATAAGAAATTAAAACAGCCTTATTAACTCTAATTAAAGTTCTTTGGCAACAGAGACTGATACCACCAAGAACAGCAAAAATCTTGGAATAGCAGTATTTGGAAATTTAAGTCAGGAGACCACGAGGTTTATACATGTACTGGCCTTTTGAAGCTTTAACCAGTGCTTTTGTCCAGTTCCGCCAACTACAGTCTCTTCACCTCATTCTATGGGAGATTCTTCTCAGTAGTGGCATCATTACTCTAAATCTTTGCAGCATCAGAAATACGTACAAAACTCACCATAATATCCACAACAACAGTTTTGCACATAGTGTCATCCTTTAAAACCTGTCTTCGACCCTTACTCTGATTCCCTTCTCCTCTTTATAGCCCTTGCAATCTCACCTTAAAAAGGGGGGAGTGGCTGCTGCTCACCAGAAACCAGCACCATCTCTCTCTCTCTCTCTCTCTCTCTCTAAAAGAGTCAGCTCTGGAAACAACAAACCCTATCTGCAAGAGTCCTTGGGAGTAGGGAAGGATCCCTGTGGGGCTGAGGGATTCGGTGGTGCTATGGTAGCTTTCCAGAAACTAAGAAGGCAAGAGAAAAAAAACATAGGAATAATTGGGTGGTATGACCCTTTCATCATGTTTTTTACAATGGCATAAGCAAGTAGGGTTTGGTTAAGATTATAGAGCAAGTAAAAGACAGATGCAAACCCATTCTCCCAAGAGTCCACTGATCTAGTTAATTTCTTTAACAGTTTATTTCTTACCAGTATTGCCTCATTCTTGTCCCTTGATTTTACTTATACTACTCCTCGCTTCATCCCTAGAACGGCCCAGGTAAAACATCACTGTGCAGAAAGCAGGTGGAAAGCCCTACATTTATAGGTCTTTCTTTTGAAACACCGCACTAGGCTATTTCTTCAAACCAATTTTCCATCATGTGGAAGAGCACTGCCATTAAACAAATAATTGGAACAATGAAAAACCAAATAAAGCTAGTTCTGCATTTAAGTTCTCATAATGAATTACTAGATTATGTCCTATTTGGATCTATAATTGTATGAACAGAAGCTACATGGCAATACATTTGAAGGTCTAACTAGAACCATTAGAGAGTAAGTTGAAGAATTGAACTAAATAATTGAAAGAGGATAATCCACACGATCCATGCTATTTATGACCTATATACTTCAAAATGAAAAGTCTCCATGAGATTCAATTCCCCAACAATAGAGGCAAATTTGATTAATATATTTACCATTAATCATATTATTATATATTTACATTAATTATATAGTTAAAACAGTAGTAAAACCATTTAAATAGTGCACTCAACATACAAAACTTACAAGGAAGCAAAATCAGATAAGGCATTCAAACTAGTCGTGCTACAAATTCAAAAAGGAGAATTTCCCAAGTGGAACATTCTAAGAACTTCCAGACCTTAAATGATTTTGACAAATACATGGAAGCACAGGACTATGCTCTAGATTACTTAAGAAACACAGTATTAACAAAATATATAAGATGGAAAAAAAGGGGAAAAAACCCTCAAGGGCACAAGACCACAATAAAAACTGACAGATGCATTACAGGAAATTAATGAGGTGCCTTTGCTTTTATAACTTATACTTACACTGCTATTCTTAGCCTCTACTTACATATCCTCATTTTTTTTTACTTCTTTAAGCTCGTTCTGAAGTCAAAATAGCAAGTGTAATCAAATTAATTATTAATCAAACTGTGATATCAGTTCCATTAATTAAATGTTTTCTCTAACAAAAAGAAAATACATCATTCTTACCTCTGTTACTTTGGGCTGAAGTCTTAAAACTTCAGGACTCATGCGTGGTATATCTATGTGGATCTAATTAGACAAAGAAGAATACTGTAAAAGGAACCAACAGCACACTTTCTAAGAAACATAATAATAAAATAATTCTATTGGTTTACACTATTACTTGTAATCCCATTGTATCATTACTTTTGGGATAGCATGGATTTTTACTGTATTTCAAAACATATATCCAAATCCTTAAGTTAATCTTTCAACGAAGCAAAATTTAAAAACACATATATTGGTATTCACATTCTAGGATCCTTACATCACATTTCAATTATTTGCAAATTATAATCATATTGGCAATACTCATTACAAGTAAATACATACTACTACTTCAGTAAAGTCATATAAGGCTGCCACTATCATAGAATCAGTTAGGTTGGAAAAGACCTGTAAGATCATCAAGTCCAAATGTCCAAAGGTAAAAGAAGAGTTTAGCACCTATTTTAATGTATTTGACAATCAAGAAGAGAGCAGAAAAATACCAGTATTTATTAAATTTTTATTCCAAACTTCACAAAGGAGTTTTATGCAATAGAGTGCTCAAGTGATGATTTTGGGTTCTATTCACAAGCCCTATGTTAGTGATGCTATAAACGTCTTGCTACTAAAGATTAGTCTTGAAGCTGAAAGGAAGATCCTAGCTTCTTCTGTCCCAAGGAAGGCTAAAGGATCATTGCTTAGTGTTACAAACTATTCATTTCAATACAAAACTTGAAGAGAAGTTATCTGCTTATCTGGGTGAGCGTGAAAGTTTGACATCCCTCTGTTTATTGCACATCATATAGGGTTTCAACTTCTTGTGCAGAAGTTCAGAACCAGTAAGAAACAGTTACTGTTGTACTTTCCCTGTCCATCTTCACTTATTTAAAAGAGCATCTGAGCAGGAGATGAAAGATTTAAAAATACAACTATTTTTAAACAGAAAACCATGGCAACACTAATGCTGACATTAAAAGAAATCCACTATTTAGAATTCCAGATCAAAACAACTTCATATTTTTGCTTCTAAAATGTAGGAAAATTATTAGAGGGTTGTCTGTCTGGTAAGATTAAAGAAACAGAGAAAAACAGTAGCAAAGTTCAAAAATAATCTTTAAGTCCTTCAGCCAGTGTTCTGTAGATAAAAGTCAATTCAACAGGTGTTCTACCTGTCTGTAGGTATCTTGGTGGTTTTCATCATTTCTGGAATCATAGTATTGTTCAACAAATGCAAAATACTCTTTGCGTTTTCTTTGTAAAGTGCTTTCTCTTCGGTCCACATTTGCAGGAAGATAGCCCTGAAAAAAACAGACAAATGATAAGAATATTACTCTTTGCCTTACAAAAAGCACTGCTGGCATTTGATTACATGTGACAGGAGATCTAACAAACTGATGTACTCCTACACAAATCTAAATAATCCTTTACTAAACTGTTTTTCTAATCACTCCAACTCGTACAAAAGTTCAGATACAAACGCCTTATAAAAATAGCTGCTTTTTTTTTTCCTTTTCTTTTTTTCCCTACAAAATGCAAGTTCTTATCAAAAATTCTAAGATAGTGTTGATTTTTGAGGAGAAAAGCTTAAATAAATAAGGTCAGGTAAATTTAATACCATGTGAGTTCCTTAATTTCTATGTGGCCAGTATTGGAGTAATTTTATTAAATTTTTAAACACTGTGTATTAACTCAGTTGTCTAGTAGGAATCATATACATTAGCAGGGGAGGCTTAGATTAAATATTAGGAAAAATTTCTTCATGGAAAGGATTATCAAGCCCTGGAACAGGCTGCCCAAGGAAGTGGCTGAGTCACCATCCCTAAAGGTATTTAGAAGACACACCAATGTGGCCCTTAGAGACATGGTTTAGTGGTGGACTTGGCAGTGCTGAGTTTATGGTTGGACTACACAACCTTAAAGGTCCAATTCTATGATTCTATATTAAAATCATTGAAAATTTTATTCCTATACACTTTAATTACTTAGTTTATAATGACAATAGAATAAGTACAAGCCAAATTACATTTCAGATACCTTAAGAGGTACTTTCTTCAGCAAAATTAATTCCTTTAAGAATACACAGACTCATGCTTGATTACAAGTACTTTAAATCCCACCAGCTTCACTTTTTCCTAAAGACTTCATCTGACATTTAATATCCTGTCCCAGTGTTTTGTGTTAAATATTGAATTCTGCTGCCCATTTGTTCTCAACAGTAGTGGTTTCTTCCTTGTAGGATATCTTAGTTGGTTGCTTTAGAAAATAATTCATTTTTGAAATCAAATGTGATTGTTTGAAGCACACCAATACATTCTCAGCAAGTCTTTTTGCCATTATTCAGTTTCAAAGACTGAACTAATCTTTCAATTCGACATGTCGCGTTTCCTGTTCACTTTACAAATTAGGTTTTATTTTTAAAAGTTAAGAAGGCTTGCAACACATCAGCAGCAAATAAATTGGTGGAGAGTTTAATCCATTTATTCATTAATTTCCACCAAAGGTGTTTGCAAACGTATCTTTAGTTTTGTTATTCAAAAGAGAAGAGAGCCTGTATAGTTCTTCTTGCTGTTTAGGTACAGTGTACTTAACATTTTTCCTATATTTTAAAAACAAACCATGTCTTTTTTATATATATATATTGTTACCAGTAGACATGCATAACATCAACAGAGTATTATATTGAAAAACTGTCTTCATCAAATACTTGTTAACATTATTAACATGCTGACTATGTAACAAATATCTCAAGTGATCAGTTTCTTAAATCATATTTTTAGAATTCCAATTTCTATGCTGGTTTCACAAACAGGACAACCATCATCTGCCTCAGATACCACCAAGTATACTCCATTCCCTGAAAAAAAATAAGTTTGGGCTTTTTAAATAAGACTTTTGAATCATTTTGAAACATATACTAAAACCATAACTATATTTTGGTTTCTTCAGTTTTCTGGTTTTTTTTTTTTAGTATTGCAACACATCTTTAATCACAATATCGCTTGATTTTTAGGAACACTTATTTCCTCAGGAGCTCCTGGTGACTGTATAGAGCCATAAAATGGTTTGTGTTGGAAAGGACCTTAAAGATCATATAGTTCCAACCCCCCTTCCACCAGACCAGGTTGCTCAAAGTTCTGTCCAACCTGGTTTTAAACACTTCCAGGGTTTACCATTATTACTTCTCCTTACCTGGGACATTAACAGTAGATTACTATTAGGTTACCACCAGAAAAAAGCATGGAGGATCTTAGGACCACAAAAACTGAAAGCACTTTTCTCTCCCACTTGGGAAAGAAGATTAAAGAAAATGCTGCCTTACAGTACAGAAAAGTAATGATTACTAAAAGACTCTTCTTTGGGTTTCCAAAACATACTAAATGAGGACCACATAATAGATAAGAAATTACAGAAGGACTTACTTAAGAAAAGCTAAGAATTTTCAAAATATTGCCATTTGGAGGTAGAAAAAAAACAACAAAAAAAGCCAGAGTTTCACAGATTTCTTACCTGAAAAAAAAAATCCACTTAATTGCTAAAGTACAAAAGAAGTAATCTGAAAGCAGATTTTTGCAGAAGCATGGCAAGATGAAGTTGCAAATTAAACTGAAACAGATCCTGAACTGCAGTTGCTAAAGCAACAGAACAAGAGAACTCTACACTTAGACATTTTTCTAGACCAAGAATACTAAATTAAAATCAACTTATGGAATTAAGTTAAAGCTCCTGGAAAGCCTATGCTCTTACAAGAAAGCAAGAGGCGTCAGCTCATTTTATATTTTTGTAATTTGCATAATTACAACTCTCTAAACCTCAATATCAGTCTTCTGATTCAGAACTTAAAAAATGCTTATGCTTTAGCTTACTATGTTTCAAAGTCAGCTTTGAGTTAGCCATAATTTTTCTTACTTTTAGTATTTTAAAACAGACATCCAAAACTTCAAGAGAAAAAAAATGCCTTTTTTACAACCAAAATCACATATAACTTTGGAAACAGAACTAAAATAAATTATAAGCTCCATGTTTATGCCAATTACAGCAGGATATTTGAATATCCACCAGTAAACTGCATCTGCATTTAGCATTAGAAGGAACTAAGCTGCAAATTTAGCAGAACTCATCAACAAGACTCAGTCACTGGAAATCAGTGCCAATCTGAAGTAAATACTTTGCATTCCCTACAGAATTATTCTATAAAAAGCAAAGCTATTTAAGTCTACTCTCTGAAAAATTTGATAGTGCTAAACTGTTGTGTGCATGTGTACAATTCAGAATTTTAAATAGCTCTTAAATGTACAAAGATTTGCTGAAAAAGTGTCTTTCACAGCCTCTGGAGAATAGACATCACGAGAGTTCTGCTTCTTTTTAGTACAAACACTCTCATAAACTTTCTCCCAACCATAGGCAGACAAGCAACAGCTAAAATGCTTAACTATTTGTCATCACAAGCATTATAACTGAAAAGACAGACATAAAAAATATCTCTATGAAGAATAAACTGTATTTTTGCAGAAGAACCTTTCTAAACAGCAATCCTGTTCTGTAACACCAAACCCAGTGAATCATATATTCCCACAAGCTTCTCCTTGATGCCCAATTGAAACACCTCCATGGTATTTCAGCCAAGCTACAGCCATTGCAAAATCCTCTGGCCATAGGGAAAAGATCAGAGTGCTCAGCCAGCCAAAAACTCACATCACAAAAACGTGATTAGCTTTTTACTGAGGTTGTCTCTCTGAACTGCCTCACAGGTCTTACATCAGGAGAGCCAATGTCACAACTTAATTGACACAGTGGTTCAGAGTTGTTCATCTTGAAGCACTATAAAAGAATCGGCCAAAAAACCTATAGATCCTATCACTACTTTTCCTCACTACAATGTTAATCCCTTCTTGCAGCTACTTTAATATGAAGTCAGAATGAAGCCTTTCATAGGATGCTGATAGTATTTGCTTCCCCTACCGTGTGTCTATTTTCAAGAAAACTGTTAAGAATCTACTTGTCTTTGAACTCTCTACCACTCCATCAAAACTGGTTGCAAGAAGCCACTGTTATCACAAGCCCTTGTTTCATAGAAAGCCAGGCTGAAAAATAAAGATACACAGCTAGCATGATTTACTACTACTTCTCATCCCCCTCCTTTCAATTTGATAGATTAATCTTGAAATTGAGTAAAAGAACATAACTTCCAGTACAATTCAGCACACGACACATTTCCAATCATCACTGATGGATTACAACTCATGCAAAATCATTTGCAATGCTTGAAAAAGCTATTAGTACTAAATGCAGAGGAACAATTAAAAAAAATACAACTTACTGAAAGAATCTTCCATGCAATTGGACGAACCCGTTTGGGAATGCCAGACCAACTCAATTTTCGCAATTCATCTATTAAAACACAATGGTTTCATGAGAAGCAAGGAAACTACTACCAATTTACATACACATATATTCAAATTAGCACAAAGGCATTCACAACAATGGTCTTCTTAGAAAATCCAGTGAGTACAGAAATATAGGACAATCCAAATGAATTAATAAAATACTGGACAATGCTATCCATAGGGACACCTATGGTAATAGGTACTGAGTGTGATAAGGTAACTCTCTGGAGTATTTCTCAGCATTACTTTTTGGTATACATGCCTTATATTGTCACAGCTGGAAACTTACTACATACATATATTATTCTTCCAAGTATTTTTGAGATACATATGAAAGGAATACAGTGTATCAAAGCAGGTAAAGCAGTTTCAATATTATTAAAGTCTACATAAAATAAGGAGTAGCAGCATATGCTTTCAAAAAACATTAAGAAGTTCACAGTACTTCTGCACACTAAATATGCACGGATGGAGGAAGCATGAAAACATGCTTATACACACAACCCCAAGAAATTTCACAATTCACAATAAATTTCTCCCTTATCCTTCATCTCAAGGAGTTGAGAGGCATTGGAAGAATAAAAAAATGACCAAAGGATCAGTAAGATTAGAAAAATATGACACTACTAGAGTTCAGTGTGAACCAAAGTCTCAAAGAAACAATGAAAGCCGAACTTCTACAGACTATAAACACAGATTAAGGGATAAATTCAAAAAGTCACAGGCTGGCACAACAAATACACTTCATTATGAGTATGCTGTCACTGCAAACACAAGGATTCAATAGGAAAAAGACGCAATAAGAACTGAAACAAGTTTAATTTGTTGTCATACTCCAGCTGTGATTGTCACACATAAGCTGCCCAACACAAACCCCAGACAGCAGCTGGTCACATCACTTAACCCTGTTTCCCATTTTTTGATCTCCCTTTTCCAGCACACTTCTACTTCCTTTTCTCTGCTCCATTTAACAAACCACTCCAATTATTTCTTCTCTTCATGGTCCCAGTTTTGCTACTGCTATACCCAAATTTGGCATTTCTGAAATGGTTATCAGACGTCGTTGGTCTTGCAACACTGCACTTCCCTAAGTGATCTCTCAGTGCTTCTCTCCATGCAATGGCACTCTTTGGGCACCTCTCACACTATTCCCTCTTTACTACTTGTGAAATCCAGGCATACCATAGGGTGCTATCTACAACTTGTGTCATCTTCTCACACTATGGTTTGTTACATAGAGCAATTTCTCACATCATCTACAGTAGTTCTCCACACCCCAGGCAGTTTGCTCAGCCTCCAGGCAGCTTTAGCCCCCATCACTTCTGCAATTCCACCCATGATTTGATTCCACATAAATTCCCAGAATACCAAGCACTACAGCATAAGTAACAGCATTGCTGGCTATATTTTTCTAAAAGCCAGAAAGGCAGGAACTGGTCAGAAAATGTAAAGGCAAAGTAAACATTTAATATGAACAAGAGTAGAAAAACAGTATTTTGTATAGTTTATGAACAAACACAATAAAAAAAGATATACTATCTACCTTAACTAAACAATCTACAAATTATATATGTATTTCCCTTCCACCCCAAAGCATGACAGTTAGCTCCAGTTGGTTTAATACCAATGAAAGCCCCAAGTCTTCAAAAGCAAAATCTCCAACTGTTCATCTTCCTGCTCTACTCCTCCTTGTGCAATATTTATGAACAAATATGCTTTACTGAGTCTAATCTATTTGTGTCCAGGCTGAACAGAAACCAATCTTGTGCATTAGTTTATTACTTCCTTACACAATCATTTTGCTCAAGTTTCAAGTTTTGGTGACCTTTACGCACAACCATACCATTTACAATCATTTACAATTTCTATGAAGAAAATAGAAAATAAATTGTAACTCAGCAACTACTTTTATTATTTTCTAGTAACACAGTTGTCCATTCTCAACTCTATACACACCAAACCCACCCTAATCTTTCACCTTTCCATTTTTTTGCTCCATCCTTGACTTGACTCAATAAGAATCCATATTCAAGTATGGGTACCAACTTCTGACAACAGCACATGTAAAGTAAGAAAAAGTATAAAAAAGGAAAATATGCAGATCTACTGTCACAATCAGAAATGTGAAGCATATGACTGAGTGACAGATCATTCCAAATCACCCAGTACAAAAATTCCACTTACTTTTAAGTAACTCATTTAAGGCCAAAGATAGGAAATACACAAGCAAATTGAAACACAGGTTATTTTCCCTCCATCCCCTCCCGATGCTATTCTGCAATGAACATATATTTCCTTTAATTAGGGATAGCTTGGGCTATCACATAATGCCAAACAATAACACACACTATGGGAGTGGGTTCAAAAGGAAGGAAATCTCAGCATTGGACAAGGAAGTAAAAACCAAGGACAAATGATCTTTTTTTATAATATTACACTTACTTAAAATAGATTCTCTGTTTATCCATCACGTAGGATTTGGGAGTGATTACGTCCCTACATTCTTCCACTCTGAACACACACAATTATTTATGTTGCTTTGCCACTGCCTTATCCTCTATGGGAGCTCTTTTTACACCTAGATTATCTGCTGGGCCTACAAAATCTTTGGTAATGTTCCTTCTCCCAATATATATAAGAAAAAACATTTAAAGCTAGTTTTTATATGTTTCTAAGTTGTTTCTCAAACTCTCTTTTAGAAATGTTTCCATTCATTTGGCCTGACAGGATTCATATTCTGCTCTGCTCTCCTTATTTGACACAGAACTTTACCTTTTGGATTGTATTTAATAACCTTCTATTGTATTTAATAACCTTCTCTGCACTCTTGTCATGCCATCCTTCTGAACTTTGTCAAGGCTTTTGTTTCTGGTTTTGTTTTCATAAGTGGTACAGTAATTGCTTTCAGGATAGAGAACTGTTAGACAGATGACTGCACAACTGAGAGTTAAGTCAATTCCATTACAAACCATTAGCCCTGCGAATGTGATAGTTCTATTTCTTCACATTGACTGCTGTCCTATATCATAGTCTTCCAAAACTCCAGGATCTCAGACTAATCCAAAGAATCATATAGGATTCTGGCCCTAACTTTTCACTACAGTGAGCTCAACTACTATTTTGCCAGTGACAAAGAGCACACAGTAAAACTCAAAGGGGCTATGCAAGAAATCTTATCAGGTGTAGAGGCAAACCCCAAAAGCACACAGTCTGACCCCGGCATAACACTACTGCTAAAGCATCAATTCACTATTGATTCACATCAATTATTTCCTTTCCTCTGATGGCTCATCACCAAAACAAGAGGAAAGAAAACAAAGGACCCTGCCCTTTCCAACAGCAATTACAACAGCAGGACCAAAGTTGATCCTGGAAGACTTAGTATAACACTACTGTAACAAAAAATAAAACCGCTTCTGATGATGAGAAAAAAAATTAAAGCATATACACAAGAGTACCATTTTAGACATACATAAAAGACTGTCAGTGAAGCTAAATTCTAATGCTGCTGTTAAAATACATTAACTACATGTGCATTTTATTAGACATACATAACTAAATTTTACAGCAAGTGTCTCTATTACAGTCTTTATGATGGGCTTTATTCTTACAATGACTCAACAGGTGAGTTTGCAAAAATCACATAGCAACATATAACTGAATACTCACATTCCAGTCCTTGACACACTAGAGACTTAAACTCTAAAAAAAAGAGGACCCTGGAGACTACTGACTGGTCGACCTCACTTTCGTGCCTGGGAAAACTGTGGGACAGAAGACCTTCCTAGAAGCTCCGTGAAGGCACATGCAAGACAATGATGTCATTTGAGACAGCCAGCATAGCTGACCAGAGTAAGTCCTGCCTGAGCAGCATTTTGACTTTCTACAATGGAGTGACTAATCAGTGGACAAGGGAAGGGTTTACAGGTGTCATATATTTAGACTTCTGCAAAGCCTTTGACATGATCCCCCACAAAATCCTTCTCTATATCAGAGAGAGAAGTGGATTTGATGGGTGGACTCTTTGGTGAATGAAGAATTGGTTGAATGATCACATCCAGGGAGTAATGGTCAGTGGCTCCACGTTGAGATGGAGATCAGTGATGAGCAGTGGCCCTCAGGAGTTCATACTGGGCCCAGTGTTATTCCGGGTTGGTGACATACGCTGTGGGATCAAGTGTGCCCTCAGCAAATTTGCAGATGATACTGAGCTGAGTGGTACAGTTGACACACCTGAGAGCCGTGATGCCATTCAGAGGGACCTGGACAAGCTGGAGAAGTGGGATCATGGGAATGTCATCAGGTTTAACCAGAACAAGTGAAACCTAGGTTGGGTCAACCGACCAGTATCAATACAGGCCAGGGGATGGAGGGATTAGGGCAATAAACACGAGAGGAGGACTGGCAGCTGCTGGTGGACAAGAGGCTGGACAGGTGAAAAAGCCAAACGTGTTCTGGGCTGCATCAAAAGCAGCACGGCCAGCAGGTCAAGGGAGGTAATTCTCCCCCCCCATTACACTTTGGTGAGACCTCCAGGTGGGCATGGAGTACTGCACCCAACTCTAGAGTCCTCAGTAAAAGAAAGACTTTTGGAGTGTAATGCCAAACAGATTTTTTGGATTTTATACATTTTCCACATATTTGTAGCTCTGTAGACTACTATTATAGAGTTATATAGCTCCTTAACTAACTATAGTACTCTTCCTACCCCATTACCTAAATTTTAGAACAATAAGCTAATGCTCCTGAAATCTAATTTTGTCTGCCTCTATAGTGTGAACCACTATTTTTTCACTACATATTGCAGACATAATAAATATGGGGTTAGAAGCTAGGGGCAGCTTCAGTGGGGGTCAGCACCAAAAGGAGGGATTACTTAATCAATTGTTCCTCTGATTGGACAATTCCTGTTAAGTATGCTAATTTGTTAAACTAATAAAATTGTCACACTGTATTATGTGTGCACCTTGCCATATTTGCACCATGAAGGACTTATTAAAGGAAACCATCTTTCCTATAAAGACAGGCTGAGAGAGTTGGAGTTGTTCAGAGAGTTCAGAGAGTTGTTCAGCCCAGAAAGGAGAAGGCTCTGGGCAGACGTTGTAGCCTTTCAGTTCTTAAAGGGAGCTTATAAGAAAGATGGGGACAGACTTTTTGTCAGAGTCTGTTTTGATATGACAAGGGGTAATGGCTTTTATCTGAAAGACAGTGGCTTCAGACTAGATATAAGGAAAACATTTTTTACAGTAAAGATGGTGAAGCACTGGAACAGATTGCCCAGAGAAGTTGTGAATGTCCCATCTCTAGAAACATTCTAGGTGAGGCACCAACCTGATCTACTTGACTATATCCCTGCTAATTGCAGGGGTGTTGAACTGGCTTAAAGATCCCTTCCAACCCAAACTATTTTATGAACTTAGCATTTTAATTAATTATTAAACCTTTTGTCCTTGGCTAAAATGTTACATTCTCCCTAGTCAAAGCATAACTTCAATGAATTGTCATCAGAGCAACTCCTTCCTCTTGTAGATTTCCCAAGGAATTAGACATCCTAGTTTTGAGTTGCTGAGCATGTTCCTAAGCACACACTTTCTACAAAAGAGTTTTAATAGCACCTACAAATCAGACCCACATCTTCAAGCAAGATAGTACTGCAAAAATATTTTTGCTTCAATACAATTAATATTTTCCTAAACTTTCAGAATAATTATTTTGAAAATGAGCACTTGTAAACATTCTAATTACAAACATGATCACTTGTTAAAAGTGTGAGCAAAGAACAAAGCATATCCAAAAACAGTATCTGCATCTCGAAAAACCGTGTCTGCGAACTGTGTCCCAAACTAAAAGGATACTTAATGAAGAAACAGTTTAAACCCCAATTGTTACTCTGTTTTTCAGCTGCCTCATTATTTGACAAAAATTCTGTGACCAAGGGGTATGAAAGAATTCATAAATCCCTATAGATTTTAGGCGAAAAGTATCTCAGTTTGCTCGCACTAGCCAACTATCACTTCTGCTTAGGAGACAGCAGCTACTTTTCACAGAAACATTGCTTTAGGATATCTTATTATGAAGGTATAATGTGGTATGAAAATGCTTCAAATTAATATGATTAATTTAATTTTGGAAAATAATTTGTTTTATCTGGCTTACTACAGTACATTTACAGATACATTTCCTCTCTCTGAGGAAGAAAAAGTTGAAAGCAATTGTTCTAACAGAAACCTTAGGAGCATCCTTTTACTGCATTTAGATTTAAAGACTTCTCATATTCCATAAATATTTCATGGGGAATTTTACAAAGAAAACATGCCATTAGTTTACCAGCTTTCAACTGTACAAGCAATTACTGGAGTTATTACCCACTACACCTAAAACACATGAGGGCAAACAACCAAGTCTACAAGTATTTTTCTTGGAACTACAAACTAATCATTCTACCCATTACAAACATATAAAAAAATAAGAAATATTAAAGGAGTTCAAAATTTCTCTGTACGCATTATTCATTTTTGATACAGCTGTTATTTCATTAAGATTACTATAAATGGCTCCATGAAGTGATGGCCTGCATGAGCAACTCCACGATAGATATGATAAACTAGATTTACATGGTTTATGTTCCTATAACATAAATTCCTTGGATATTTTAACTACACAAAGCTGGAAAATTCTTTCCAAAGCATAGATGCACAGAACTGCAGCTCCCCCAACAGCACGATGTAATACAGGCAGTACATATAGAAAATAACTTTAACACGGGGCATGTTATTACTATGGCAACCACAGCAACTGGTTTTCAAAATGAATAATAGCTCTGTTAGGCACTTCATTAATTTTTTTTTTTAATCAAATACTACCCTTAATCTCCTCAATGGAACAAAGAGTTATTCTGAATGCTGCAGAAACAGGAAATAAAGTCCAATCCACCTTTGTAAATATAGGGTAAGATCCTTTTCAGAGCCTTTGCTAGAAAAGAGTAGGAAAGTACATCTTGTCTGCTACTTCACATAAAAAGAAGCAGAAGCAGATGAGGTTGGTGTTACAAGGTAGAAGAAAGCAAGTGATTAGGAAAACTAAGGCAAAAAGATTATTGAAATTGCGAAGACCTGCAACAAGTGAAGCCAGTGATGGAAAAGATAGTAAGTAATGGAGAACAACTGCAGAAGCAGCAGATGATGTTTTTTATAGTTCTCCTAAAACATTCAATTTCTGTGCATCATCAACTGCTTTTATTTTCACATTAATGCCATTGAAACAGTTTTTAACTTTGCATGTACAACTAAGGGAAACGCTTTTAAACCCTATTCTGAATGTTTAAAAAGAAAAAAACTCAGCTCTTACTGATTTGAGTCTTCACTTCAGTGGTTGCACTGAAAGTACTATTTTAGCTTAGCTTTACATTAGATTCTATTATATCAAATTCCTGTATAAGGCTAGCCCTTAACCTCTAATCCATCTAAGTTTTTCTCAGGTAACTGCAGACATACGTTACATCCAGAGCAGTTGTTCATTTAATTGTGGCTAAAACACACGAGAGCCTATCTAACCAATAATCTGCAACAGAGAGGCAGCATAGCATAGACATACACAGTGAAACTTGCTCCACTCTGTTTACCTTCCCAGACAAGTTTTATGTACATCTTCCAGCTCTGGGCATGCTGCTAATGAAGTAACAATGACTTATGCTCCAACTTTATTAATAGTCAAAGAGATACTGGCAAGAAAACCTAAAGGATTAATTATACTTTCTTGAGCCTTCCTAAACTGACTCACAAGCTGTATGTGCCACTTATTACAACATGTACATTGCTAATCTTGATGTCCAAAAGCTTCAGAACACAGAGCATGCTCAGAGTTCTCAGTAGTCTTGTTGGTGACGTTTCTGGTAAGTCCCTCCCACGCCACAAAGTCTGCAAGATGTCATGGGAAGAGGCAAAGCTACTCCCTCAGCCTATGACTTCAAGAGAGAACACCGAACCTCTCATCCTTCTGTTTTACTGGATACAGATTTCACAAAGTGTAAATTCAGCTTTCATGATGCTCTCAGGTAAGGAAGGGAGATGGCACACCAAAAACAAACAAACACCCATACAAACACAAAAACTACAAGAACACTTCATCATATAGTACCTCTCTTTCTTCCAGTTCATCCTGACTAAAACACCCCTCTTCAATGTATTGTTCACCACATGGCTAAGACTCACAGACTGTTTTTGAACACCTGATCAAAAAATCAGCGTAATGATCTCCTAAAAATTCTACTAAAACACAAAAACACCCTTTTAATTCAACAATCTTGCAATCTGGAGTAGAATTCTGTCTAACTTTTTTTTTTTTTTTTGATGATCAGTTAGTTGTAACTGCCAAGGCAATTTTCTGTGCACACAGGAATCTGAATGATAACTTAGCAATTTTTTTTAACAGTAACCCCTTCACATGAGCTGAACTTAGGGGTCCCACTGTAATGCTCTACATCCAAATCCACTTGGAAAAAGACACAGTACACAAGTCCACTCTTCTTTAATGGAGCCATAAGTATAACATGGGAGCTCTAAGGACCATGCTAAGAGCACACTTCTTTTTGAGCAGATCCATGGTTTTAACCTGAAATGTTCTCTGTGGATGTCCACACAAAAAGAAACAGCTTACTCTCTAAGCTATTTTGATACTAACAAAAATCACATAAGTCTTCTATTTATGAAGAACCAGGAAGTCCAGAACCTCAGGCTCATCTGTGTAATTCACAATGCCTCGTACCCATTTATCAATTTGTGTCATACTTGAATACCAAAACTCTTCACCAAAAATAAAAAAGTAGAAAGCTTTAGCTAACAGGCTCCTTTTTCAGAGCTGAGAAAAGGGAAAGATTATCTTGTTTGTTAACAGGAGCTGCAGCTGTTCAGTCTTACTCTTTTTTTCCCCCCCCTCAATAAAAATTTCAAAGATAGGTGGTGTTTGGAACACATAACAGTAAGGAGTTTTTGCTCAAGTCAAAATTAACAAATCCTTGTTAAAAGATAACAATATTAATCTACAACTAAACTACAGTTCTTCTGTAAAGCCTTTGATACAGTCCCCCACAACATCCTTGCCACTAAAACTGGAGAGATTTGTTTGAGGGATGGGCTGTTAGATACAGACATTCAGTCAGTCCCTTATCCAAAGAGTTACAGTCAACAGCTCAACTCCAAGTGGAAACCAGCAACGAGTGGTGTCCCACAAAGGTCCACACTGGGGCCGATTCCATTTAGCATCTTCCTTGATGACACTGACCAAGGGGTCGAATGCACACTCAGCAAGCTGGCAGATGACACCAAGCTGTGACACAGGGGATTTGCTGGAAGGAGCACATCCCATTCAGGGAGACTTGGATGGGCTTAAGAGGTGGGCCAAGGCAAACCCCGTGAAGTTCAACAACAGCAAGTGTAAGGTTCTGCACCCAGACTAGAGCAATCACTAGAATCAGCACAGGTCTGGAACTACTGCGTGAATCTCGCATCTTAACAAAAGAAGAGAAATTCATCCTGAAGAAACAAACTACGCAAAATCTTCTCAAAATTGTTTCAAGAATCTATTATCATCTAGTTACAAGGAAAAATCATTAGTTAATACCTTTACATTGAAATATACCACTAGAGCAGCAATCACAATAAATGCTTACTATTAAATGAAAATATAAGTTAAGAGACCAACCCACAGAAAACAGGAAGACAAAATACTAATCCTGCAACAAGTACCTAAAAAGGAATAGATAATGGATATTTAGCATTCATTTCTTTCAGAAGACTCTGAATTAATAAAAAATATGTTACAAAGTCTACTGGTACAATACTGCCCTTTTAATAATCTTTTTTATTAGCTAAATAGGAAAGCATGTTTTGAAGACTAGAAGCTAACTAGAAGAGAACAAGAATCAGAGAGGACACCTTTTGGTGATAATAATTTGAAAAGACAGGTATGACTAATGGCACATCACACGAAGCAGCAGTAGGACACATGTTAACTTTATACTATATATCAACAAACTGAAAGAAGAATAGGTGCCCACATGATCAACTACAAGTAATTCACAGCTGCATTAAAATTCTAAATGACATGGATGTACTAGGAGCACAGAGATAAATCACTGTGTAGCTTAGTGCAGATAAATTAATGAAGCTGGGAACAAAATTAATCAAGTTCATTTCAATTAATGCATTTTGTAAAGTTATTGAAACTTTTCAATAGCATCAGTTTGGCAAGCAATTTTATAGGACATAACAGACTGCTGTTACAGAATACTAGATTTATGAGCCATAAGTGAAAGAAAAGGTAATTACTACGTTAGATCAGGTTTAATATAAATCTAGAATGGATGTGACCATGAATAGGAAAATCCTATTTCAAGTTGCTGCAATAATACAGAAGACCACTGTGATGGGAAAAAGAGACATCTAACATGTTTTCTTTCTGAATTTAATGACTAGAGAACCACTCTTGAATTTTTATTATAGCACAAAAAGACAACCAGCTATTGTTATGAAATAATCTGAGATTACAGCATTTTTAACTCCTGTAAAATTATGTAATGTTTTTGCCACCATCAGATAAATCTAAAGTTCAGCTATTCTTTACATGTTCTGTAAGACTTCACAACACTATCCACTACTTCCATAGCAAAAGACTAGCTGAGAGACAGCACCCAACTCAGCAGCTTGAAAACAGCACCCAACTCAGCTCTGAAAAGGCTTCTTTTTTGAGATTTGGTTAGAAGGAAGAAGAGAAATAGATGAGTTTTTAAAAAAGTACAATGAAAAGTGCTCTTGAATGTGTACAGCAGCTGGAGTAAATTTAAGATGGGAATACTTCACAATTTTCATGTGTGCTTTTACAGGGCCTTCTATTGTTTTTATCAAGGTAGTATGCTAAAACTTCAACATATTTTATTCAGCTTGAGATTTGTCATGACTAAGTAGGAAAAAAAGTGACCCTAGCACGCAAAACAATTTTACAACTTAAATTAGTTGGTTTAACTCTGAAATAATACGTGTTATGTTGCATAACAGTAGTATTACAATGTTATGAAGCTTTATTAAATCAAGAGAACACAGCACACCAAGTTTACCATTGGTTGTTATTTTACTAAAATAAATGTGTTTCTCACATCCAATTACATACCCATTAGCCATATTATGAATAAAAAATCAGAAAAATAGCTGATTTGAAGATCAATGGAGTTAAGGAAGTGCTTTAATCAGCTAATTTTTTGATTTATATTAGTAACCCATCATACATCTGCTGTGTTGAAGTTGCAAGTATGCAATAACTTGTTTGTTGCTTTGTCAGATTTTATCAACATTGCTTACATTGTGTTTGCACCATAACCAACTCCTTAAAACATAAAAAACACATCTTTAATAAAAAGAATTAAACTTTAATTGGAAACCTGATAGACAGAGCAGTACTGTTCCTCTAATACATACAAAGTGGTCTGTGAAGGAAAGAAATTTCTTCTCAGAAATACTGCCCCCACACTGCTTTGTTAAAGTTCTGTTCCCTCCTCTTAAAGCAAGCAACTGTTTGCAAAAATTCTGCAAGTACATCTTCAATCCATAATGCAAAGTCCATTACAAGGAAAGACAAGACCTGAAATTAAGTAAGTCTACAGCAAACTGACTGCAAGTCAAGCATAAACACAGGTTGATTGCACAAAACTACTGTGAATTATTCCTGCTGAATAACCTGGCGTGCACTACCAGGAGTGGGAAGCTATACAAACAAATAGGCCCTACAGTCTACCCTACAGCTGTCTCCTGGACTCAGCTATCCTATCAACAGTCCCACTCTGCTTCCTGAACCTGCACCCAGACACCTCACTACGATCTAATTGACAGGGGTCAGTCCTCAAGTCCCCGTCCAACCAAACTGCTTCTTACAACAGGTTCCTTCTACCAGCCCACATTTCTTGCAGTAACTACCTATTTCCACAAGTTCAAAATAGCCAGCCTATGGACCAAACCCAACTCCAAAATCTATTAGTGGTTTCCAATGACCAATAATCTTCACTTCCAGATTTATACACATAATCCACCTTTTTGAGAGTTTTCTTGTCAAAGAACACACTCTTACACACCTCTAGTTGGCATACAAGACTAAAATTGTATTTTACACTATCTCTATAGGATAACAATTATTCAAGCGTGACTGAAAGGATTTCAAGGTCACTTGTATTACTTTGTATTCATAGTCAATGTTGATTTCTCCCGTTATGATAAGAGAATATGTGCATGACATGGTTACAGTTCCACAGATTAACTTACTATTATTTTGCTTTGAAAGGACTTGTTACATAATCTATTTCAACAATATGCAAAACTATACCAAGAAAATAAACACAACAGAAATACTTTATTACTGTTACTTCTACTTCAAAGCAAAACCATGCCTAATACTTGCAGAAATGAAGAGAAATATTTACAAAAATGTCTCCATGTCTTACTAATTTAATTCATTGTGACAAACAAAGCTCAACTATTTGTAGCTCTAGCACAAAACAGACCCACATGTATCACATCACCCCATACACACATAGACAGAATAAGCCATCTGCACAGACAGAATAGCCACCTATCCCTATATTACTCACTACAAATTTTAGCTTGGAGCCTATTGCTAGTTTCTACCTTAGTACATTTCCAGTACTGTTCTGAGGAAAAACAGGGAAAAAAAAAAAANTGTGACAAACAAAGCTCAACTATTTGTAGCTCTAGCACAAAACAGACCCACATGTATCACATCACCCCATACACACATAGACAGAATAAGCCATCTGCACAGACAGAATAGCCACCTATCCCTATATTACTCACTACAAATTTTAGCTTGGAGCCTATTGCTAGTTTCTACCTTAGTACATTTCCAGTACTGTTCTGAGGAAAAACAGGGAAAAAAAAAAAAA
>VWZV01007748.1:32688-68603 GCA_013397155.1 Irena cyanogastra
CACACTGCTTTGTTAAAGTTCTGTTCCCTCCTCTTAAAGCAAGCAACTGTTTGCAAAAATTCTGCAAGTACATCTTCAATCCATAATGCAAAGTCCATTACAAGGAAAGACAAGACCTGAAATTAAGTAAGTCTACAGCAAACTGACTGCAAGTCAAGCATAAACACAGGTTGATTGCACAAAACTACTGTGAATTATTCCTGCTGAATAACCTGGCGTGCACTACCAGGAGTGGGAAGCTATACAAACAAATAGGCCCTACAGTCTACCCTACAGCTGTCTCCTGGACTCAGCTATCCTATCAACAGTCCCACTCTGCTTCCTGAACCTGCACCCAGACACCTCACTACGATCTAATTGACAGGGGTCAGTCCTCAAGTCCCCGTCCAACCAAACTGCTTCTTACAACAGGTTCCTTCTACCAGCCCACATTTCTTGCAGTAACTACCTATTTCCACAAGTTCAAAATAGCCAGCCTATGGACCAAACCCAACTCCAAAATCTATTAGTGGTTTCCAATGACCAATAATCTTCACTTCCAGATTTATACACATAATCCACCTTTTTGAGAGTTTTCTTGTCAAAGAACACACTCTTACACACCTCTAGTTGGCATACAAGACTAAAATTGTATTTTACACTATCTCTATAGGATAACAATTATTCAAGCGTGACTGAAAGGATTTCAAGGTCACTTGTATTACTTTGTATTCATAGTCAATGTTGATTTCTCCCGTTATGATAAGAGAATATGTGCATGACATGGTTACAGTTCCACAGATTAACTTACTATTATTTTGCTTTGAAAGGACTTGTTACATAATCTATTTCAACAATATGCAAAACTATACCAAGAAAATAAACACAACAGAAATACTTTATTACTGTTACTTCTACTTCAAAGCAAAACCATGCCTAATACTTGCAGAAATGAAGAGAAATATTTACAAAAATGTCTCCATGTCTTACTAATTTAATTCATTGTGACAAACAAAGCTCAACTATTTGTAGCTCTAGCACAAAACAGACCCACATGTATCACATCACCCCATACACACATAGACAGAATAAGCCATCTGCACAGACAGAATAGCCACCTATCCCTATATTACTCACTACAAATTTTAGCTTGGAGCCTATTGCTAGTTTCTACCTTAGTACATTTCCAGTACTGTTTTGAGGAAAAAAAGGAAAAAAAAAAAAAAACCACAAAAACCACCCCAACAACAAACACAAAACCCTACCACATATAACCTGCAACACTTTCCCAGGCTACTGCTGTCATTATAAACCAAGAATACTTTTTAAACATGATCTTCTTTGTAGCACGGAGCTAAACCAAATATCTTTCAAAAATACATACATTAAAAATGTATATAGACACGCACAGAGCAGATTCTGATGAATTGTGCATACAGCAATAAGCATATACATGGTTGCATATGTATATATGCATACACACGCTTGCCCTAACAGGTATCAACAACGCAGCCCAAGCACTACTATCATATATGATCTACTTCTAAGAGCTTCATGATCATCACGAGCTTGCATGTGCAAAGTTTATTTCTTTCACTAAAAGAAATCATGTATTACCTGTAGATAGATAGCTATAGATATATTGGACTATTGGACATATTCCAGATACAAAAGTCAAAATATTTGCATTAAAAAATCAAAACTGGGTGTAAAATTCTATTCACACAATTTCAAACTGTACTTATCACTTTGCACAACAAGAAAAAGAACAAGCTTCCTATAAACAGATGTAGAAAAGGCTTTACTTAGTTGTTTGTACAAGAAATAATATTTTTCACACTTTAATATCAAGGAAAGACACTCAAATTTGACTTTCCTACATATATTTCAGTGTGAGATTCATAAAGCTCAACAGTAAAAATAAAAAGAACTATTTTGTTTAAATGGCATCGACGAAGTTCACCACAGGCAGGGTGACAGCACTCCTCGTAAGAGTGGAAATTTTCTTCCAAAATTATTTCACTTTAATCCATAAGTCTGATTTTCTGGTAAAGTATTCTAAACTAATTAGACAGCAAAAGTGAAATGGATAGGTTTAAACTGAACTCTGGCTTTCCTCTGATTTTGCAACCTTATGTAACAAAGATTTCTACTATCACAACATTCTTAAGCTATGAGTTTTCATGTCAGTCACAATCACAAAGGTCATAACATCTGTTAGATCAAAGGGCTAAAAAGAGATATTTGATTACCATTTTCAAGTTTATGTAAAATATGTTGTAACACCTCCCTTTATTCACAGTTGCACCTCATAAGAATGTCCTATAATACACTGAAATGCTCAATCTCACACAGTTACTGTAGCTTCCGTAATTGTACTTTCCCAGCATCAATCTGACAATAAGACACAGCATGAAAATAAAAAAAAAACCAGCTACAACTTGGACTGTATTATACTGAAGAAGCCTCATGACAATGACCAGGCAGGAGAGCATCGATTCAAGAACTGCAAACATGCAATTTCTACTTCTTTCTGCAAGTTTCCCAGAGAAATCTTCCAGAATGGTCTCCCTCAAAGACGTTTTCTTTATTCGTTATTTTGCCCTCAACTCCTAATCACCAAGTTCTCCAAATGGAGTGTACTAATCCTGCTTCAGATTTTCACTTGGGATACAAAGCCATTTGATTCTGTGATACCCTCTCGGCACTTGTATTGACTATTCAGCAGCTAAAATCCAGTATACAAAGGGAACAGTCAAGTTATCTGACAATACATTTGTTTTCCCATTGACTTGTTGTCAGCATTCACAGATGAGACACAGAGCTGCTGTATCAGCCTGTGACTATGAAGAAGGCTCACTGAGTAGACAAGCAGTAATACTTATACGCCTCATCGTTTTTCACTCCTATTTATTTCCAAGCATGAAAATCACACTTATATACCAAGCTGTTCCATTATCAGGCATTAACAATAAACACAGCTAATTATACTTTGGGCTTTCTTCGACAGAGAGTAGTCTAGTAGGAAGAAATAATGTGAGAAAGAACAAGAAGCCATCGAACACCCTACGTATCAGTAGGATGTATGCAAATCACTTATTCAAAGCAGAAGTACTACAAACTTTCAATGTTATTCTTTCTTTTGTAAGATCAATTTCCAATGTTGAAAGGATTAGATCCTAACCAAACCATATGGCAGGATAGTATATCAAACAGGAAAATTCTATAGTATAAGAATAATTCAGATGTAATTCATAAGTCCTATGAGAAACACTCACCAAGATCTGTATTTGGGCCAGCAAGTAGCTGCTTAAATTTGTCTAATCGAGACGCTTCTCTCTCAGTTAATCCAGGAGTAACTGAGGTGTTGTAGTCTGCCATTCCACTTGTCAGGGGAGGTATGGAAGTTTGTGGAAGCGACTGTGATCTCTGCATGGAAGAATTTTCACCAGCATTATCTGTAGGGAAAAAGAAGTATAGCAGTTAGCCCCAGCTAGTGAGAAGGCTACTAATCGGTTGAATCTAATTTGTAAATTTAAAACAGAATTCTGTTTTTGAAAAATGCAAACTCAAGTATAGCAGAAGTTTGGACTTCAGATTACTTGGATTTAGCAGAAGGAGCATTTCTCTTTGAAGCAGTATGCCACAATTAAAATACATCAATTAGGGATCATATTAATAGCAAGGGTCATAGATTTCTAAAATATCTGTGTTACTAAAAGCTGTTTTCATTCTCCCTAACATTCTTAAAAAAAAAAAAAAACCACAGAGAAATGCTGAAATTCTTGAAATTATTGCAATTTAAAGCTTATACAAAACTATGTAACAGTTCACATGAGGGTGAATCTCACAGTCCACCTGCATGATTTTCTCCAGCTCTCCAATATATTTTAATTATATTTATATTTTAATTACAATTTATTTATAATTTTTCACAATAGTAGTACTGCTATTAATTGAGTACTTCGTGCATTTAACCAATACAATACATTCAATACTTCTTTCCAAATTTGGAGATTTTTTTAAGGCTGAAAACAAAAGAAGTTTAATTATTCTTCCCTCACACACATGCATTACAATTTAGTAAGGCATGCAGTGATTCTCTCAAATAAATCAGTAGTGATAAACAGTATTTTCCTGCAATATTAATAAAGGGTTGGGAATAGTTTACTGTCTTACGGGGCAAATATGGTAGCTCTCATCCTTTAACTTCCAAAATCTTTTTCACTTTTCAGCATACCTAATGAACTCGATGTATGACCTTCACTGACTGATTTAACAAGCCTATTATCACCACATGCAACTGAAGTCTGCTGTGCAAATTCCTCTTGTTTTTCTTCCTGTAGATGTTCTTCCTGAAATTTATGCTGTTCTTGTAGCTTGCTGTGATTCTGAATTACTTTGTGAGCTGTTTCCATGACCACTTCTGTATTTAAGTTTTCAGCAGCTATTGCTAAGAGTTCATCATCATCATCTCCAAGATCCCAAGCATCACTTGTGTTACTTTCAAATTCTTGGAAGGTGCTGCTGACTTTCTTCAATTTTACTGGAGTTGTAGGTGGCTTTGAACCTGGTTTTATCAAGCTGTTCAAAAACAAATAATATTTAGAAAACTAGTAAGGAAGCAAAACACTCTGGGTAGGACCAAACCCCAAAAGTTCATAGTTGACATTATATAGGTAACAAATATTTATCTCTCTCCACTCATGTTGTCACTACATCCACCCATGGTAACATACAGCTGAAGAAATCTGAGAACAAGGGCTGCAAAAACTGACACTTTGTTGCTTTGAATAGAAACTAAACAAATCGTTCCTTCCTTTTTCTTAAGAAAAGAAAACCCCTCCCCCCAAAAAAAAAAANCCCCCCGAAAAAAAAAAAAATACCAACCCCAAAATCACATGAAAGGATTACTACTAGAATAGCTTATAAAATAGGGCACACTGAACTGCTCTTGCTTCATCCACTTCTGTAGAGTTCAGCCCTTTCAATGCAATTGCTGCATAACAGCACAGGAGCCACAATCAAGTCATGGTCTACTCCAAAGTCACCATAAGCAATCACTCAACACAATCATTGTCATAAACAAACCAAGTCTTACCTTAAAACTCATTAAATCTATCATTCCTCCCCATCCAGGCATGCCAGCAGGGATTTCCTTCAGAACTTTGCTCTTCTCATAGGAAAGATATTTCTTCTAGCTACTAGTCTAAGTGGACCCTGATCAGGTCCCAACCTTTTGCCCCTCTGCCAACACACAGTATGAGATATGAACCAAGTATCCCTCCCTAGCCTGGAGCTTGTTCTCACTTACAGTAATGCAGAGCAACCACGTCTCCCTTCAGAAGTGAGCTGAATAAGGTATAAAGTTGAGACCATTTCTTAGTCTGTTCCCAAAAAATAAAGTTACTGCCATTAATTGTGCTTTCCCAGAATGGGTAAGATGGGAAGGGATCACAGAGGGTCACCTGGCCCAAACTACCTGCACAAGCAGGGTCACCTTACACAGAATTGCATCAAGATGGTTCTTGAGTTCATTTCTGACCTCCCTGTCTCTCCACCTGGGCTAGTTTTTCTTTTTTTCTGTTAAGACAAGGCAGGCAGAACTGAAAGCCAGAAAAAGTTCTTACCCAGTTCTCATATAGTATCAGTTATAATGTTTCTGTTATGTCTTACAGGGAGTATCTTCCCTAACAGGTGCAACAACACTTACACTTTCACCTGATTTGTCACCACTCTCCAAAACAGCAAGGTTTTTCTCTAGTTCTGTCACTTCAAGTAATAAACTTCCAGTTCTTGTTACTGGGTCTCTATATCTTCATATTTTGAACCAATTAATCTCATTTCTTTTCTTTCCACCCTTAGGATAACACATTTCAACCACCTCCAACTCTGTATCATCTGAAAATTAACTAGAATGTTTACTTCTTGTACTACCTGAAACCAGCCCTTGAAAAATTTAGTAAAATCATGACATCCTTCCAAACAAACATTTGCCTTTGTAACATTATTTTTTTACTTTGCCAACTGTTATTATTTATTTTTAATGCCTTATACATGAGAAATTGTGGTAATCTATGTTAACTAAAATCTGAAAGAGCTGATTTGCTCCTGCAAATATGGTAATCATCAGGAAGCCACAAAGGAGAAGTCAGAACAGAGAAGTCAAGATTATGACAAAGATTGAAAAAGGAAGATTAACAAGAAACTTTATAGCCGACAGGAGAAAAAAAAAAGAGAAGACAGAGGAGACACAAAACACTTGGAATATTTAAATATTAGGTTAACTTACGTTCCATGCAGTAATGGATCAAAAGGTGGATGCTGAGCTCCGTACACATGTTGAATACTAAAGGAAAACAGAGTTATCACAAAAATAATAAATATTTGGAGAGCTTCTGTGTATTAAATAGTCAATAATAAACAGAACTGAAATGTTCCAACAGTTCTCTGTCTCAAAAACTAAAAATAATGAAGCTGCAATTGATGTGCATACTAAGAAGCAATTTAATAAAAATCATAGATTTGCTAAACAGGAACTCTGTGAATCCTATGCTAAGGCTATTTTAGGCTATTTTATTTTTCTAACCAGGAATTAAAATAAGAAATAAGTTAGACTCTGCAGTAAGAATCTACAAAACTTTTCTTCTCAGACTTTTCATTACTTCATCTCTTGCAGAAAATTAAAAATTCTCAAAGAAATATATAAAAAGATTTAATATTCTATGTACCCTTGTTACCCAAAATCCAATCAGACAGTTCTTAACCATTACTAAAGTACAAGGATGACAAAGCTACAGAGAAATGCAGAAGGTGACAGGTTAGAGAATAAAAGCCATAGGAGTATTAAAAGAATGCTTTGAAACAAGCTTCCAAAGACAGGCTTATTCACTAGCCTCTAACATTACAAAACAGCATGTTATTGTGTGAAAACCAAAACTCTCTACAAACTAAAAGTTCATTACTTCCCAGTTAGTAGGTATAAAACTATCTTGTAAGTAAAAAAATGCCACAGACGATACATCAAGTCTTACATGTGGCTTCATAACAGAAATTATTACTACAGAACTCTCTAACTGTAAGAGAAATAAAGCATATGCAACATTAACAACTACCCAAACCTGTAATTAAAATCACATAGAACAAACACGCCCCTCTGACATACCAAAACCAATCTCCAGACCGTAAGGATAAGTAAGTCCAACCTTAGTAAACCTGAGATAGAACCAAGCCAAAAAGACTGCAGTCAAAACAGATTTTAAGAGAGGCTTAGATTTTCACAACAGGTGCAGCATTAATACCAGTGAAATTGGCCCTAGTGGTGACTGAAAATGGTGGTTTGGCAAAACTCTTAACGATTTTTATGTGATTCCATGGAAATCAATTCCCCACCAGCCTTTCCACAGACCCGCATGCCACCCTCTCCTGAGGCACGTTTCCTGCCCTACGCTCCCGTCAGGGACAGGGGTCCCTGTCCATTTCCACACACACAGAACGTGCCTTTTCCTTACACCACTCTGTGCACAACTGCAATGGAAAACCACTCAAACAGAAAGCAAAAACAGTCCTCCCCTTGCCATGAAAAAAAAACAAACAAAAATTAAAAGCACATTCTACACGGTATCCTTGTTTTTTCACAAGCCTGCAGTTGCCTGCAAATTAACTGCAACTATTTAAAGATCCTGTGCAAGAAAGGAAAGCCAAAAGTGTTTCGCGCTCAAGAGATTCAGCAAAGTTACAAAGAAAACATACTAGGAGAAGGACAACAGTTGGACTGAAAAAATTAGCTTGTAACTAAAGAAACAAAACCACTCCCAGTTAGTGCTTAGGGGTAACTGAAAATGGAAGGCAAATGATGAGCAGGACTATGCTGCTGAACTCAAGAGTATAAAATACAGAGTTACTCTCCTCTGAGAGCCACAAGTACACATCATTCTTACAAAAAGAATACAGAAAACTGTACTGTGAGAATAATTTAAGGATAAGACCAGAGAATGTTATTGCTGAATATTAACCTGAACATGTATTTCCACCCTGATGTAAGAGTCAAAAGAGTTAACATGACTTTGGGGATCTAGTCCCTGGAAAATCTTGAATGGGAAAATGTGTTTGTAGCTCTTTGCACTAATACAACTGCTCTTCTATTCACAATTCAGAAGAAAGTTGAGAAATTGACAGTATTTTGAAACACATAGCACAAACTAAAACATGCCTCTATACCTAGAAAATACAGTTTCCTATAAAGTATTTCAAAAATATCATAACTTGTATCAAGTTTCAAAACATCCTAACTTGGCGCTGCTGAGAGCTACAAACACACTCTACCACTCAAAATTTCCCGGCGAAGACATCCCCAAGATCACGGTAACCCCTTTCACCATGATGTCAGGCTGGGAGCGCACATTCAGATAATTATTTAACAACCTTTCTGATACAAGTTATAACCAACGCTAACTGAGCACCAGCGATCTCCACCAGACAACTGGAGGTGCCCGGCACTGGAGGGCTCCGAGCGCTGAGCTAACAAGGCACCCGGGTCCGAGCAGTGACCGACCGGACACGGCTCCTGCAGCGGAGACTCAAGGACCCGCGAGGCCCGGTTGGGCCGGGCGGCCGAGGGGGCAGGAACGCGGTGTTGGGGTCTCAGCAAAGCCGGACGGGCAGAGACGCACTCCCGGCCCGGCACTGTCCGGGGGCCGGCAACACCGACCTTCCGCGGCTCTTCTCACCTGCCCGGCACTTTCGCGCCGCTCCGCTTCCAGAACTGCTTCCTGCCCCCGTCGCTCGCCATAGCGGCGTCACCTCATCCCCCTCCGCGCTCGCGGCCCCCACCCGCTCCCTCAGGCTTCACTCCCCGCCATTCCCTTCCACAGAAGCGCCATAGAGCGCCGCCATCTTGGGACGGGAAAACAACCCCGCGTCCTATTGGCCCCCTGAAGCGGCCCGGAAGTTTGAGCCAACCAGAAGTGAGATTGCTGCCGCGTGGGCCCCGTCGGGCCAATCGCAGCGAGGGGCTGCTGGGGGTGGGCGGGAGCGCCCACTGTGGCGGCGGCCCCGGCCTGGTGCTAGTGACGGAGGTTCCCGGGGGTGTTCCCCGCCCAAAGCATTCCTGTGACTCAGGAATTACTTCGCAGCGCTCCGAGTGTGACGTTTTCAGACTTTGATCCTTTTCTGTTGAACCCTACAAAGCAATTCCTCAGAGTATTCCTTAGAAGTGTAAAACTTGCCTTGTAAATGGACGGAGACTTAATTGAAGATCAGTGGGCAGCATTTTGTAACAAAACCCATCGCATTTTTTCTACTTTATCTTTTTACAATTATTTCCAATTATCAACCCAGTTAGTGGGGGTGGGGGGAGGGGGAGCGGAGGGCCTTTAAACTTTCCCTGTTTGAAAGTTCTCCAATCACTGTACCCACTTCATTTATGGCTTTGAGATGGTACAAGACTGAGGGGTTTTGGTTTTATCTGTATATTTCCCAGCAATTCTGATCCAAGGATACATCACTTCTGCCAAGAAAATAAGTATGGTTTGGTGCTATTCTTTCAAGTATGGCTCCTGAGAAAACAGTGCTGAGTTACAGGACTCTTCGCTGCATCTCAATGCAATTTGGCATATAATTTAACATGTCAACGATTGTTCAGGGAACATCCTACCACAATTAAGCCAAAAAATGACATATAGTGCAAGACCTGATCTGCAGTGAAACGTTTGTTCTTTAGTATGTATTTCACGTGTAAGTTATTTCTTAAGAATTGAAAAAAAGTTTTCTTCCTGCTTTGGGATTTACTTTAGCAGCTGCCTTCGAAAAACTGAGAAAAATGAAATGTTTCATGATCTTGCTAGCTCACTGTCCACAGGTGAAAATTGTAATTTCAATGCCTTTTATAGATATGTATGCTGTAGGCAGTATCACCTTCTCTATTTGTGTCCTTTAAGTAGGCTTTGTCATACAGACTCTGGACCTTGAGTATCATCAGCATTAATGGAATACACAAGAAAAATAATATGATTTGTGTCTCTTAGCTAAAATGAAATGACACCTGCAAAGTCATGACTGGAACTTTGTTTGGTCGTAGCTAAATAAATTTGAATTTATACTTGTTGCTGCTAGAAAACAAAAAGGAGGTGTTTCTTTTGACAGTCAAAAAAGTGATAAATCCATAAAACATACATTCCATCATTAGCATTAAGATGGATGTTAAAACTATCTTTCAGGGTTTTTTTTTTTATTTGTTCATTGTTGATATTTATCAAAGAGAAACATAGATTCAGCCTAGACAGCCCAAGCCATCTGTCTTCCTTATGACAGTTGACCTGAATCCTGAATGACACCATTTAATTTTTGTGTCAGTCTGGCACAGCCATGTAGGATTTCTGGTTCATTTTAGCAGTGGAGGTTTTGCTGAGTTACATAATCAAGTCAGTACAAGGTTAACTGTATTATTAACGTGTCATTATATTAACTATATGTTACCTTTTGCCTAAGTTTTTTATGTGGGTCAGAATTTTGTGCTGGACACAATTGGCTGTTGCATGGATTGTTCCATGATTAAATCTGACTTGCAAATGGGGCTACATTTGTATCAAGAATTGCAAGTGCCCTCCCCTGCTACTGTGAAGGGCTGCTGCCAGTTTTAGAGCTGTGGACTGAAGTCCTGCAGAGCTGGCTGCTGTTCAATTTCAAGAAAGCAAGGATACTGTTTTTATTCATTTCCCATTCATTTTTATATGTTCTCCTTGTCCTGAGCTTTGTTTTATCCCTGACACAAACCTGTGTTGCCAAAGTTCTGGAGATGGAAGGGATTTGGAAGGAGGAACCTTTCAAGACCTCACAGGTAAGTTAGGTGTAATTCTTCATGCCCACCACTGAAGTTGATCTGGCCACAAAGAGTGTGTCCTTGAAGAGAACTTATCAAATGGTACTGATTGAGTATCACAAGAGGATAAGTTCACAGCTAGAAGGAGAATCTGGTCTGAGCATGCATTTTAGCAGTGTTACTGCTTAACTTTACAGAAATGTAGCATGGACAGCTGAGGGTGTGCACAGGGTCCACTGCCAGTCTCTTTAGGTTTGAGGAGAGCTGCTCGTGTCCAGGTGCTGACATTCCAGGAGTGCAAGGACACTGCAGTCACTGCTGGGACTCACCTGCTGCAGCTGGAGAGCACGGTCCTCAAGAGCAGCCAAACATCTAAACCAGCTATTTCAAATCTGCACAGCTGTATTAACTAAGCTTTGCCTCATAGAGACTGCAGTAATATTTCAGGTACCATTTCTCTAGGAATTTCTGTTATGTCAGAATAATAAAAAATACTAAAAAATCTACTGTAGTATTTATTTTATTTCATGACAAGTTGTATGCAAGAATTTAAAGTTAGGAAGTGGTTTGTTTCCAGTATGGTCAAATAATGTATTGAGCTACAGGGTGTTTTGTAGATTTCTATTTCTTTCTTTTTCCTTTTCTCCCTTTTTTTTCCCTTTTGAAATTTTCTCCTTTTTTTTAATTTTTTTTTCCCACTTTGTGTTCCTCTTAACTTGAGCATTTTTCAGAAACAGGTAACTGCATACAGTTGGTGACTGTTACTGAGGGTAACTGTTACTGGTGACTGTTACTGAGGGTTACTCAGGAAGTTTCTGTATATTCTAGAGTGCACACATGTAGACATGCCCTTGGCTGACCAAAATTAGGAATGTTGTAGCTTGCACTAGCAGTGTTTTGAACAAAGTAGGCACTGAGATGTTTATTTAGTGGGATAGCTGGTAAGCTGTGCATCCAGGTGGACATTCAGTTTGGGTTTTAGCTCGTGTTCTGGAAAGCTGCTGTGCTGGTGTGGTTACACAGGTAGGCTTCTCTGTGGAGGTGCAGTGGTCTTGGGAAAGTAAGTTTTTCTGATGACAGATGTGAGAGTGTAGATTGGTGCTAAACATAGTTAGCTAAGCTGACAACAGCACTCCTCTGCTAACTGAGCTGCACTCAGACCAGGAGGATTTGCAGATAAAGTTGCATAAGCTGGGGAGTGCTTTTTCCTGCTGATCCTTACACTGCTGTGTCAGCAACATGCTGCAACTGCAAGGTGTGGCTTAAACTCACTCTGCAAGATGACAAGGCCATGTGTCTCTACATGTGTTTTTTTCTGTTTGCTTTAGTCAATAAGGAAAAAAATTTAAGTTAATTCAAATGAGATACTTCCATATTGAAGCATTATCTTATGCACTTTTTACTGCTCCAACTAGTGGAAGTTCTTCTGAAGCACACAAGGCTTTTTATGGTCACTGGCCACTCTTTTATCTGGCCCATGGGCATGCCTTTCTACCAAGACATTATCTCCATGTACTTTATTGTAAATATCATGGAAGAAACTGTTCTTGAAAGTAAAATTGAGCAGATGAAGTGGAGTTACCAAGAAAAATCAGAATTCGGGTAGAATCAGAGAGGGGAAGACAACAATTATTCTTTGGTAGAAAACAATCCCAGAGAGTACAGTACTTGGTACTTGGACGAAAAGATATGAGGCAAGCTAAGATAAAAGGAACAAGCAATCGTGTAGAACCAAGGAAGAAAGAAAACAGGGATGTTAAAGAAGAGGGATAAGCAATAGCTACATTCAAAGAGGTTAGACATGGTCCAGCAAATCACATAGTCATAAGACCTCTGTCAGGGCAGTGCAATTTTTCTCCAAAAAATTGGAACAGAAAAGAGAGAGAAGGAATCAACAAGAGAGAGTAGTGGCCAGGAGGAGTCATCATTGAAGACAAGCCATCACTGTAATATTTTGTAACTTTTTCTCTGCAAGTGGCCTTTCCTATTACACATGAATTGAAAAAGATTTTGAAAATAATAGCAAATCTATGAAAATACATTTGCATTGGTAAATGCACATGTATGGAATCATGCACACTCACACTCTATTCAATATTAGTGAAAAGGCTGTGAGACAGAAAAATAAATAAATAAATAAGTGCTGGTTTGAGGTAAATGTCTTTGTCTTGTTTCTCCATCTAGAAGACTGATTGATCTGGGTAGTTTTCAAAAGTTGTCATTCACTAAAATATTAGTGGCAATGCTCATGTTGACATTGCATGCATTTTAGGTGAAGGTTTTTTGCTTTATTTTTGTGTCCTCACATCCACTGACACAGCCTGCTGGGTGTAGCCTGGCACTGCACTTGGTGTCCAAGGACTGCTGCTCACCAGCAGCCCAGGGATGGAAATGCTCTTTTCTGAAGTCTCACACAATATGCAGTTATGGCTTGAATGAGAAAGAAGGACGCTTTGTAAGTGGATGTACTGGGTAGAAGACAGAGAAGTTTGCAGAAACAACAAGTCCTCTTTCAAATGTATTTCTAGCTCCTTGAAATTCCACCTAATTGTGCCTCCTCTACACACAGCGAGTGTTTAAACATAGCATTACAGCATGACAACTTCAAGCCCGGAGTAATAAATTAATGTATATTTGTCTCTGTGCCGCAATAATTCTCTTACATTCGTTGTTGAGAGAAACTTGTTTTCTTTAAAGTATATGATTCATATCAGTTTCTGAACTTCATGTTCAACTTACTATTAGAACAAGGTGAAAAGCAAAATCATTGGAGCATTAGTTTATGTTTCTTGAATTTAAAAGGTCTTGAGATATTGGGAGAGCTTTAGAGATGCCAGGAAACCTGCTTAGTACTGTGATTTGGTGAGGAGATAGGCAATACCATTTCTCTAAGATCAGTAGGAGTAGGCAGCACCATGTATGAGAACAATGTAAAATATGTGTGTCTGGAGCTTTTCTGAATCTGCAAATTGGCTCGGTTTTTTTCCTTAAGAAATATCTGTAATGTACTTGAGTGCAAAACTAGATTTGGGCATAATATGAGAGTGAGCAGGGCTCTCGGATCCCTTAGGTTTCTGTTTTAAACAGCCATATTCATCTTCTATGTGCCTCACTTTTTTTTTTTTCTTTTCACAGTTTGTATTATAGAAATTTTTTTTTAAGAAAGTCCTTGAAACTAAGTGTCTTGCAACTCTAAAAAGGAATTCAATAGCAAGCTTAGGTGCTTTGGTTCAACCACTCTGTTTTGGTCATTTTTCTTCTAATGGACAACTTAATCTCAAATTTCAGGAAAAAACACCAGACACAAACAGAAGTATTTATCAGCATTATTTACTTCTTCATTATTTTCATTTGTTCGCTGGACAGACTGTCTTTCTTTTTGTATTTGGTCCATTGTTCCCAGATGTATTCAGCATGGAGGCATTGCATTTGGCATGCCAGTAGCATCAATCGTGTACTTGGCCCCTTCCTTATTTTGGTCAAAAAAAGCTCTTTAAAAGTAAATCTTTAACTTCTCACATGTATCTAAGAAGAGTGGAGCCATGACGATACATAGAAATTTCAATGGATTATCTTCAGCAGATATTTCTAGGTGTTAGAATGCATTAAGCTGTATGTTGACATCTACCAATTATCTTGAGAGCACACATTTGTTATCTCACAATATTTATGACTGACAGCTGCAGGATTTGGGTTTTGGGGCTTTTTTTTCTCTAGTCTTGTCTTTGACTATCCAGCTTCATCACCAGTGCTTTTCTGTTTTTTTCTTGGATCTCTGTATCTAAGTCTACCACTGAAATCTCTTTTCATGTCTCAAAGCCCTTGTTAGTGCATTTTTCGTATCATTTGTGTCTATGGGAGGGATGCATTTTTGTTGGTGTTTCTTGAAGATAGCAAAGCCTTTACCATGCTATTTGACCCTATTTATCTCTCAATTAATTTCTCTTTGATCTAAATGTGTATTAGAAGGTAATTTTCACTGTTTCCTTTTTAATTCCATTTCAGAGTTTCTCTGCATAGCACTTGAAATGTACACTTGAACTGAAAAGTCTTATTCCCATCTTTCTTAGCATTGCACATATTTTCAGCATTAAAATCCTATTAATGCTATTTCTGTAAAAAAAGGTTGGGGTAGAGTAAGTTCAGGTGAATGAAAAATAAGTTAAGGTATATGAAAAATACCAGATAAAATAAAAAAAAATTACAGCTGGCCTTGCAGCATATTGCATAGATATCATTTCCAGAAGTATCTTCAGTGTAATACATATAGCTGTTTTTCAATTCAAGTGAGTTGTATCAAAGCTATGCTTTTTTCTTCTGAAAGAGGAAAGGAATTTGCTGCTTTAGAGGTAAGTCTGTATAAGGTCTCATGAACTGTCCGTTATTGAATGTTTATTGCTGGTTTTGTGGTTTGTGTATGCTTTTGTTGGAGAGCAAGTGTAAACATGAGCAATGAGTGTAATGAAGATAATGCAGTCGGAGTCCCAGTAACAGCATCTTTCCAGCATCACTTTCAGTAGAAAAGAGTTACTGGGTGCTCCTGGGGTAGTGCTGTTGGCTGAGCTGCCCATTTTACTAGTGAGAGTGTTGGCAAGGCTTAGGATTTAGTAGCAGAGAGGTTGAGAGCTTGGGGAAAGAGACATAAGCAAAATTACACTGCAAAGAAAATGGGAGTAGCTACAGTTTTTTGGGTGAAAATATATGATAAAAGTAACAAAGTATTTTATACATTTGCTTTTAGGTGTTGCTGCTCCTTATCCAAGAGGTATATTCTGTTACTGAGTTGAATTTACAAAGTAGTCTTTAGCTGAAGATGATAAATGTTTTCCCATATTTAATACTGTAGGGGGAATTGGGAAAAAAATCAAAACCTGCAATGTTTTTGGTTTTAGTTCTTGTTACTTTTGAAAAGTGGGTAGGAATAGTAGACAGTTTTCAGCTAAGTGACAAAAAGAAAACTCAGACTAAAAAGCAAGATTTAAGCATTTTTCTATTCTTATCACTTTCTGGTATAACACAGCATGTAGCATCATGGTGTAAAGTAATAAAAGAGAACAGCTTAGTTTCTAAACCTTGAAATGAAAATTTGTGATTTTGCTTGAATGGTCTTGACAGTTGTTTCAGGACTGGCAATCTTAGTGCAAGAAATGAACTGAAAATACTAATGTAAAACTCCCAGAGAATCGCTAAGTTTTGAAGAGAAATTGATAATGTAATCACAGAAAGCTCTCAGAAGTTAAAGCCATTTTAAATTGAAAGAGCTCAATGGTTTAATCTCTTCTACTGAAATCTTGAAGTATAGTGGTAATAATTCTAATGTGCATGGTCATTAAAATAGAATTTCACAAGTAACCAGAGCAAATAAATACATTAAATGTGTCATTTTTCAAAGATCTCTCCAACGCTGAAACTCAGCCACAGCTTGTAGAACATATTGAACCATATTGAACCCCTATTGAAATACTGATGAAGTCTGAAAGCTTTTGTTTTTTTCTTCTTGGTTTTGTTTTGTGAGAAGAAAGACTTGCTTAAGGAGATTGTGTCTTACACTGTACTAATTAATGTAGCCGAGGGAAGAACAGAGAGATATCTACCATTTGTCCATTCTTTTACAAACCCTAAAAAAAAAGCTCATGTCTTACTGTATTCTTTTTCTCATATTAATAACACTGTAATTACTATTACTATCTGTCTGATCCCATAACATCTTTGTTTTCTATTATTTATATAAATTTGTATGTGATCTCTTCTGTTTGTACTAGTTCTCAGTCAATGCTAGCCAACATTTTTACTAATGCTCTGAAAATTCAAAATCACTCATGGCAAAAATTAAGTTTCAACTAATGATAATGGCAATCACTACTCCAGAATGTAGCAGAGCCATAACATGAATTAGTTGTTGGAAAGTAATTCTAGAGAAAGTGTTATTAATTTTAGTTATATTGCTGAAAACTTTACTATACTTTAGCTATGATTTATCGGCCCTGACTGAGGTTTTTACTGTGTGAAAAATCTGTGTTCTTTGTGCAGAAAATCAGAGGAGATGATCATAACCATCCCTTGGGCTACACAACCTATGAATTGCTCTCAAAGCCATTCTGTTTTTAATTTCTTAGTATTATTCAACTCTCTTTGACTGAATTAAACTCTTGATAGCATTATATTGTTTTAGATATGGCATATGTATATATATTTGAATGCATATTAGATACAGATGCTTACTCTTATTTAGAAATCAAATTTAAGTGTGGTTTTGTTAGAGTATCACCAAGAATAATGAACTTTTCATCTTTCTGGCAAAAGGAAATTTAATGGAACAAACTTATTTAAATTGCTGCATCTAAAGTCTCAAATGAGGTTTCCTGTGTTTGTGTAGTGAAGAAAGCAGGCCACATAGCTCTGTATTGGTTTTAGCCCAACGAAAATCTAAACTTCTGTCTGGAAATTTGCTGTGTCTCTCGTCACTGAGAAGTCAGGAGTGTTGGCACCTTCTCTAACATGGTTTATGGGAGGGAGGTCTGTCTTGGAACCATTTCCTTTGGAAACAGTAACAGGCAATTTCTTCATAGTTGTTAAATAATTACCCAGTTTAAGTGTGAATATATGGTAACAGCAAAGAAATAAATCACCACAGCAGCAGCTATATGCATTTTTTATAGTATCCCAATTTTCTCTCTTTCACATTGTACAACAGAAGAAAATGTCCACTTTATTTCATTGCTAGTAGTTGGTAGTATGCTGAAAACCAGTAAAATTAATGAGAAAATTATTATGGCAGAGAAATACTGGTCAGTTTTCATCTAGTTTTTAGAAATTATGGATCTAGGACAAAACTGCTTTTGGTAGGCTTTGAATTGGGTCATGATGTTTTTCCCAACACCATTGCAGTTCTGTGACCTTTCAGTATCTAACTTAACTTTGGAAATTTTCTGTTGTAGTTATAAGATTAAAGCTTGTACTTTTATTTTCACACATGTCAAAATGGGAAACAAATATATATGTTAATTAATCTTTGTTTGCATTCAAGTTCTCCTTTCTTGAAGGCAAAGAGCTATTCATCACTTCATTTTTGATGATGATGCAATCTGAGCAATGAGATGCATCACATCTCATTTTCAGTGTGTTCAAGCATGTCTGTAGAGGGGCTGAGGTGCCCTTGGCTCTACTGGAAACATTATGTCATGATCTAAACGAGATGTTGTTATGCCAGGAAAGGATCAATACTTTGATGAGTAACTGCTGGCTCAAAACTGCACTGCTATTTTATAAAGGACCACTTGGAATACATTCCAAAGCATTTCCCGTGGTATGAAGCTCTAGGGATTTGTTTTGTCTCTCTGCCCAGGAAAATGAGTTGATTCATTCCTGTAAATACATCTGCCAACCTCAGATAATAAGAAAAAAATATGCATCTTTTGCCCACATTAGGCTTCAGGCTTTCAGGCATTTAAACAGTATACTCTCTTTGTGAAGGAAGTACTTCACATACCAAGAATTAATTCAGTGAGGAAGAGAGGAAAAGCTTTTAGCCTTTTTCCTGCTGCTGAGACCAGATGAGCATACCCTTGGGTCTATATGACCACACATCCCTGGCAGTGCTTTGGTGGGTGAGGTGCAAGGGCTGGCAGCCCCCAGAGGCTTAACTTTGAGAGGGTGCAGTGCTGCAGACATTGAGAGGGTGCAGTGCTGCAGTCCTGGAGAGGGTGCAGTGCTGCAGACATTGAGAGGATGCAGTGCTGCCGTCCTGGAGAGGGTGCAGTGCTGCAGTCCTGGAGAGGTGCAGTGCTGCAGTCCTGGAGAGGGTGCAGTGCTGCAGTCCTGGAGAGGGTGCAGTGCTGCAGACCTTCCCCCTGCCTCCCCCAGCCGGCTCCCCAGCCAGGCTGCAGTGCCACTGCTGACATTTGCACCTGCCTTGGGACCTGCAGCTGAGACAAACCAGTGCCAAAAGCCTCTGGGCCAGTGCATTGAGAAAGGCAGGACTGATACAGATAAAGGGCTCTCTGCTGGAACAAGCTCAGCTCTCTGCTGAGGAGCAAGTCTTGGAAGAGATTAGTGTCGTTCAGAGTGCTAAACTAGCATTGCTTTGGATTATATCACTAGTATGTATCAACCAAGGATTATGTAACTAGTTAGCAAAATGGATCAAAAAACTTTTTGTGGTCTTCTTGTATCCTTTTCATGGAGTCAGCAGTGGCTTTAGCAGAAAGGCTGTGTGGAAGTCCTGTAGCTCCTTATGAATAGCCTGTCATCTGAGGGGTAAACACTACCTTGCTAGATATCAAAGCATCATTTAACCCTCTCGTTGGCTCCTTTAATTCTTCTATTGGCTCAAGTCCCAAGTAATCCAATTTGAGGACTTAAACACATAAAGACATGGAATTATTTTGTGAAGATCTTTTTCCTTTTATACTAATGAGGAAAATAATGAATCAATAACCATAATATGGGAGAGGAAAAAAAGGGGAATTCAAAATCTTTCCATGATATATAAATTTTCCTTACTCTTTTTAGATTAATTGTCTGTTTATACTAAGCTTGATAGAGACTCAGTACCTAGTACAGTTTTGAATCAATTTGACTTGTCTGATAAGAGAGAAGTTGCTCATTGGTGTTATCAGAGTAAACAGATATATTTACCTTGACAGAAGACATTCTTAACTCACTTCTATCTTACTTTTTCAGGCCTAATTTGTCAAAAATGCTCCCGGATTCTTCCATGTGTTCTGGGGTGCTGAAAACATTGAAGAATTCCTTTCCATTTTATCTCAATTTAACCATTACAACCCACCATCAAAACACTGATTATAACATTAGGCTTGTAAGAGCTTCAGAATTACTGAGAAAAATTATGGTTATTTTCTGGAAACCTAACCAGTGCAGAACCTGCTTTTCGTACAGAAGCAATGTGATTCACTGCATACTTATTTCACCTTAAAAGAATTCCTCAGTGTTTGTTTGCTGTTTTGTTTCTTTCAACAGTGAAGCCATATGATCTTTCAGCTGAAGAAACAGGCAAGGAATTTTATCAGTGCTCTTGTGAAAAGCCTTTCATAGCATCCGTCAGCTCCTGAAAACTTCAGTGGGATTGTTCATCTCTTTGATACCAAGGAAAAAGGATCAATATCTGAGAGATCTATTGTAAGTTTAGGAGTCCTGAAGAAATCAGCCAGCAATAGGCATCTGTAGTTCTCTGAACGTTTATTCTTTCATGCAGTCTTTTTTTTCTTTCGCCACCTGCACATCTAACCTGCATTGTTATTGATTTTTATCTGGCAGATAGGCCTCAATATAAACATATACGATGCCTGGGAGAAACTGAACCTAGGTGGAAAGGTTTCACACTGCCCTGAGAAACACTGATTTTTCTAAAAAGCTCAGATACAGATGTTATGAATTCTGAGAACAGTAATGTTGAACAAAGAGGTTTTTTTCCCAGAAAATATCTGAGAACTTTTTAACACCAAGACACAGGAAAGAAGAGCCTTGTGTGCTTTTGGGAGGACTGGGCTTTATGACTTGGTCCCTTCTGTTAGAATTAGTCCACTTTATTTGTTCTCTATTATGCAACAAACTGAACTTGTAGCATCACTGTATAAATAGCTCTCGCTATCCTTTCACACAGGATCAATGTTTTTTCTCATTTAAGCAGGCAAAAAAAAAATTTGTCTTACTATTCCTCATATAAAAGTATCATCAAAGCCATTTTCTTGGTTTCACTTCTCTATTGGCCAAGTATTGGACTTTAAATGTTCAATTTTTCCCATTGAAAGAAGGACATAGCTCATTGCTCTTCCTACTTGCAGAGTAGGAGCTGTGGAACACCTTCCTTGCCACCAGCATTTCCATCCTGTACCCTACCATAAATGGAGTTTCACATTNGGAGCATCTTCCTACTTGCAGAGGAGGAGCTGTGGAACACCTTCCTGTACACTACCATAAATGGAGTTTCACATTTACTGATAATTCATCTCTGAGAAAAAGCAACCAGTTTTCTCCAGGGTTGCTATTAATGTCCCGTTATGAGATTATGATAAGAAATCTTCCTGGAGTCTGCCAGCAAAGCAGCTGTTGGAGTAGATGTGTCAATACTGCTTGCTGCTGTAATGTTTTGGTAATCTCAGTCTTGAAGATAAAGTCAGGTACCATTTGCAGCATGTCCAGGTGTCAGTTAGCTGCAGACCAAGGAGTTCTGGAATGATGTTTGAACCTGGCTTTTCTCATGCCAGCATGACCACGGGGTGGCTAATCTGCATTTTTGGAACCTATTTACTTTGGTAAGTGTATTAGTTTGATTAGTGTATTAGGAAACAAAGTGTCTTTGTTAGAGTAACTGCAACATTGACAACATTAAGATTGTGATGGAAATATGTTAATTCAGGAAAGGAGAAAAAAAGTCCCTTCTGAATTTTGAAGAGCACATCCTACTTTATCCCACACTTGGAAGTGTTGTCCTTCTCTACAGAAGAACGATTAGAGGGTGATTTCTGCTTGAGATGAATAAAAAATTCCTCCATGTTTCTTTATCGAAGGTGGGTTTTTAGTCAATTCATACTTTCCCTATACAAACTTCCCAGAAATCTGACAAAAAATTATTGACTTAGAAAAGAATTCTTCTTAATTCCAGTGCTATGATAGCTGTGCAAACTCATACAAAAGCTGCTTGAGCAGCAGTAGTAAAAACTGTGCCAAATACATTCAGCTGTTTACTTTCAAGCTAGGAAGTGCTGCAGGGATCTTGGCATATGGCCCCCACTATTTGAAATCTGAGGAAATTCCCACTGGGTCTGAGACCAAACACTTTCTTGCAGCCATTTGGTGGGCTTTTACTACTGTGGTGTTTTAAAAGCTATGATGGTTAGCAGCCTCTCACTGCTCAGGAATCCAGCTGAGCTGCCCTACAGAGTGCTGTTCAGTTTGTCATGGTTGCAAACACAATTCAGCCACTCCCAGCTGTGTTCTGCCTGCTTACAGCAATGATTAATTTCTTCCCAAGACTTCAATATAAAAGTCATCTGAACTGAGTGATGTGCAGTGTTTCATTCTTCTTTGCTATGTTTTTTTAATATCAAAGCTGTGAATGATCGTTTTTTCACATTAGAATTTTCAGAAAAAACATCCCTTACGTTCCTGTTTTTATTCTAGTGGCCCTACATATGCAGATTGAAAACAAAGCAGTAACTGAAAATTGGGGTGGTTTTTTATGTAAGAGGCAGGATTAAATATCTTTAAACAGTACTTACTATTTATTGATTAATATGTAATTCAGGCAAACCCTCTTTCCTTTCTCATCATTCATTTTTCACCAGTTTCATGTTTCTAATGCGTGTTTTATGCTGAGCAGGAATTGGGACATTATTGGGGTTAACTCGTGATAATGGCAGTAAAGGGTAGAAAACTTGATTGTAGACTGCAAGGTTAGTAGGCCCAACATTTCCTACATTTGGTAAAAGTAATTATGTGTTTCAAAGCATCCCCATGGTTTCTTTTCACAGCTTCACTGCTGCAATTCAGACTGGTGCCCAGCTACAGGAGGTAGGCTGCACTGCAGCCTGAGAAAAGAAGGGTAACTCTTAAAACCAATTCGTGTTGATTGTCCTAGAACATTGGAATAAAATGTTTACAATTGGAATAGTTTCCAACAAGCCTTGAAACTATTCTTAAAGTTGCCTCATTTTGCATCAGAGAGAAAAATGTTATAATTTGTTGAACAACCACTGATTTGATGAAAAAACAAGACAGCTTTATTATGAACTGGATTTTAAAGCACAATGGAAGAACCTGACTTTCTGAGAGAGCTTCCCATGGGCTTTGTAAAAGTCAACCAAATTCCAAGCCAATCATTTCCCCCACAATGAATATTAGCAAATGAGATTGCATCTTAGAGACTGCAATATTTATGTTATTTTGTGCATTTGTGCTATGTGCTGCCCTCAAATAATGAAGAACATTGACTCCTGAGCTATTCCGTACTACAAAATCTCATGCAGGATTTGATCATTCACTAGCAGCTTGTTCTAAGCAAGGTGGTTAATTTATAGGCTGATTTTCTGCTTCTACTATGAATTTTCAAATATTGGTGTCTCCAAGGAAAACAAAAGATTGTTTACTAAAGAGGAAAATGCATTATGCCTTCGAAATTAATTGGTAGGAATAAACTTGAAACTTGACTGCTTGTATGTTTTAGTTATTTCATCAGTATAAAGTAGCTTCTTCACCAAATTAAAGAGATACAGCCCTTCTGTGCTCACCATGTTCCTGTATGAGTCATAGATTTCCATAGAAAATGCATCCACCTGTGGATTTCTGATCAATGGAGAATTCTGTGTACCTGTTCTTAAGAAAATTATATATTTTCGGGTTAGCTGGATTGATTGAATCTTTATTGAGTCATTTATAAAAAAGTTCCAGCAGCACTGGGTAGTATGTGTTGTTTTGGTAGACTATATGAAAGTAACTAAGTTAATTCCACACAGTCAGCTGGAATATGTGAAAAGAAGGATGGATGGTATGATAATACCCCAAAGATACTCTAGAAGCAGGTTTGACTGAACATACCCTGCCAGCTAGTGCTTCTGGACTCCTAAACCAAAAACAGGAGTCTTCTGCATGGGGTTAGAAGTAGCTACAAGTGTGTTAGCACTTGCCCTCTTACAGCAACAGCATCTTTGAGACCATGATAATGATGAACATAGTTGTGATTTCACAGAGTTGCCATTTCACTAGCTGTCCATTACATCTTTCAATAAAAAATAGATATGTAAGGAATCAGACATTCTATACTATTTATTTAAGGTGTGACAGATCACTTGTATCAGTAGACAAAAAAGCACTTATGTGTTGTATTATTGGTGGATTGGGGAGGAGGAAATAATGAGTTACTCAGCCAAATACTGATTTTTTAGAGGGTGTCTCTTTAGATTCAGTTCCAGATGGGTGAATACAAGATTTGCTTGGGCCTGATAATAGCTTCACCCTTACAAAACTGTTTAAAACCAGGCTATTTTAATCTGGTGGTCACCAAAATGTTTCTACATTAGCTGCTATCTCTTGAAGTTACTGTGATATCAGCCTGAGGTCATTATAACTCAGCCATCACTTTCCTTGAAACCTGTTTGGCTTTTTGAATACTTGAACTGTAGCTGGAACTTGAAATGCATGAAACTATGGAAGATCAGGTAGTAGCCATCAACTGTGAGTTGTCCTAACTCATTTTTTGCCAGGTGCCCAAGACAATTTGTAGCCTTGGTGACATACAAAGGCCAGTAAAGGCAGGAGAGGTGCATTTTTAAAAAAAGACAATGTGTTCTAAGCCATGGAAACTACTATATCAAAAAATGAAGTTGATAAAACCATATTAATGGTCTGGTCTTGTGGCCCTGGGCTAAATCTAAGTTTTGAATGAGCATTGTAACCAGATCTAGCTTAGCAATATTGTTCAGAGCAATAATGCAGTTTTGAAGCAAATACCTTGGTAAACTTCATTTACTGTCTGTTCGTTAAGTTCTGAGGACAGCTGTGGTACCAATGAAACAGATTCTGTTTGGAAGAAAATCAAATCAGGTGCTGCAATGCTCTTCAACAACATTCCTGATTTGGTTGTGGACTGTCCCACCAAAAGGTTCTCCAGTTTGTGCCTATCGTTTTTCCTTGAGCATTGAACGTAATGGAGATGTCTTAACTGGGAAATCAGCTCACATCTAAACCAGGGGGAGCCTCCCAACCCTCTTATAATGGATATGTAAGGAGTCTTAGCACAACACACTTTGATCAGACTGCACTTCTAGTAGAGGACAGAATGAGTATAATTAGAAATTCCCTTGGCTAAGACACTAATCCTGGGATTTAGGTGGTAAAAGTCTTGCTGTCTCCCTGATAGGAAGTGTCATCAGCCATGAGGCACAATATTCTGCTGCTCAAACCTAGGCATTTAGTGCTGTTCTAGATGTAGAATACCTGTAAGGTACCCCCCAGCCACTGGCTACTCCAACAGAGCATGTGGGTCTTTTCTGAGTCCCTGTGTCATAATCTGCCTGTTCCAGACAGGCATCTTGGATATCCAGAGACCTCTCAATTAGCATTGGACACTTTGCTTTAGGCAGCTGGATCACAGCTGGGTTCAGCTCCCAAGTATGTGCTAAACAAAACCAAAAAAATCTGAAAAAATCCTGAAGTTGTGAATAATGTCAGAAGTGATTAGAAATCCAATGGCTTCCATGGTTTGGATCCAAATTCAGGGTTTTGGTGTCTGTCCAGGAAGTGGAAGAGGGATGGGAAGTGAGGGTGAGGACTTGCATTTTAAGTCTGCTTTATCCACATATGCTTATGCCTTTCCATAATTCATACCTTCAAAAGTAATTTAGGAGACAACACTCTAACACTCATTAGGCTGTATCTCACTTTCTGGGAAGAAAGCATGATTTATTCTCATATATCACACTCTCTGAACAGCTAAGTAGATTACCAGAGAGTTGAACACAGAAAGGAGAAACTTTTAGGATTTTTAGGATTAGCAAATTAAATTTCAAAGATAAAGAAGTCTACTGCATTGTATTTTCATCACTCTGAAGAGTTAAATAGTGGGTGAGGTCATTATTATTCAGTGAATTTGGAGGTCCAGGTAAATGTTTTTCCATCTGGCTGTACATGCACACCCGCACCTGTACCCCCATGTTTTGCAGCGTCTTCAGATGGTGAAAGGAATTAACATCTTTCCTCAGTTTTGTCATTACTCGTGTTGCTTTTTATCTGATAGTTTTTAGAGAGCCATGTTGTCATTGATTCAAATAAGTAGGAGCAGTTTGTCTGTTTTAACCCAGCCTCATGCTGTGTTGCTGTCACACTGCTATGCACGTTTCTCTAATCAGCCACATGAAACATTCATTGTCTGTCTTCTGAAACACTGCATCGTGAGTACAGGGGTTTGTGCTGGTTAAAAAGGGAAGATGTGGGGGTTTATCTCCTTCTGCTCATCTTGTTTGTTGTTGGGTACTATCAGCTTCTCTGGAGCTGTTTTTCTGGTTTTTACTGAGGCAATCTGTAGCACACTTCTCCATTTCTCTCTCCCCACTTCATGTTCTATCCCGCAATGTTCATAACATCCAAGACCAGAACGATTTGTGATGTTGAGATTATGAACCATATGGTAGAGGCAGTAAGTCACACATGCTTTCTCAGTAGCCAGGGATTGCTGGCTGTGAAAGACGTGTATAGCATTACATTAGCTTCTGTCCTAAGAATTCTAGTCACTGCCTCATAAATTTCTTAAAAAAAAAAACAAAAAAACAAGAGGAATGAAATGTACAAGTTTAATTAGACTGAACATTTATTTTAACTCTATAGTACTTCCCTGGTTTCTATTATAGTTGCTGTTCTGTCCCTTTATGGGTTCATGCCCATCCTACTGTGACAGAGGAGGAAGTTTTTCACAGCTAAATCTAGTACAAATGTTTTATTAGTTCAAGTCTCATTACTGCATTTTCTTTTCTAATCAAGACAAAGAATCTGCCATTAAGAATATAATCCTTTTTCCCCACTTATAGCTACAACCATAAAAGCAATTGGATTGAATGCTTCCTTTGCACTCAGGTTCTTTTTTGAATCATTGATTACTCCTAATTGTCATTTCTCATCCATAATGATTTAGAATTGTGTCTTTCAGAGTCATGATTTTTGCAAAACAGTTCACATTACACTGTCTGGAGACAGTTTTGAGGTGATTGATTTTTCAAAGCATTGAATTCAAATCTGATTCATAGTAGCTGATTGACTATAATCCTGTGCAATCTTTTAAAAACATATAACTTTCATCAAAAGCTACAATTTGTATAAATTGTATTTCAAATGACATGTTGACTAGTCAGTTCTAAATATGTTTCTGATAAAATAGTGTGCTCCAAATTAGTTAGCCATTGCCACCTGGTAAGACAAACAGCTTATAAATGTTTATTACGTTACTTTTCAGTCTTCAAATTTTCATTTCCATATACTCATAACTATCCCCAAAATTACTGTTATCTCCTTAAACAGCTATGAAGCTGGGTAGCAAAGTTCCTTAAATGTATTTGTTTACTAAAAAGAAATATTTAACTTCAGTTATGAGCTGAACCTTTCTTCACCATTGCCCTCTTTTTTACTGTGCCTTATTTTATATTCTGTTCTTAGCTTTCCATTTAAATATAATGCCAGAAAATCAAAAAGGGAGTATGTCAATTCAAGTCAACATGTGTGCTGAGATGTCAAAAGTCATATGCATAAATAACTCTGGTTCGTGGATTATATGCAAAGAATTGGCATGTATTTGCATTCTGGTATCACTGATTCAGACAACTTCATACCAGCTGTCATCATCTCTACTACAGCAGCCATCTGAAAAACAATCAAAGTGAAAATTACTCTATTCAGACAAACTGCTTCAATACATCTTTGATCTTACCATTCAGAACCTTGGTCAGAAAAAAAAAAATTCACCTACATTTCTAAGCATTTACTTTAGGTTTATATTGTATTTTTCAAGTATTGGACTAACCACAGAAAGCAATGTTGTTAATTAAATCACACGAATTAACTGAACTTGTGCCTAGGAGAAAATTCACTCTTATTCAAAGAAAAAAAACCCTTCCTTCACTTACCTTAAATCTGAAAATGCAACTCTGAAAGAATCTACAAACAGGATCTTTGTATTTACAAAGGTAGATACTTATGAAAAAATAAATTTGTGCACCTGTGAACTTTCCAATTATATAATGAATCAATAGCACTGGTGAAACTGTGTCCCAAAACTAATAAGATGGAGAAAACAAATACTATTTTTTATTTCTTTCACTCCTATCTTTTCTGATAACTTTGTTCTGCTAAAGGTGTTGTGTAGGTTTGCTTTTTTCTGATGAAATCAAAATGGTGGAATACTTTAAATGAAAAGATGAAAATATAAATCTTGATTCTAAATAATTAGTTTTTCAAAATGGACTTTCAGCAGAGTTAACTGCTGTTATTAAATTTTAAAATGACAGTATTCACAAGAAAGACAGAGTTTAATCTATCAAATATTTTTAGTTTAGGCAAATGTCTTTGCCCTTCTGAGCATCCTTCTTCCTCATATAGTAAGTCTGCTCTCTTGTAAAAAGTGGCTGTGTCTTAGAACCTCTATTGCTCCTGTGAGAAGATGGAGTTCTAGATCCATCTTTAACCAAATATTCACAGTCAAGTGGGTGTAATGAAATGCACGTGAGCCTGTGAATATCAGCCTAAATGTCTTCCAAGAAGGCTGATGTGAATGTTTGTGTTTCATAGTGTATTTTATAGGTGGTAAGTTCAAAAGGAGAAAAATTGATGAAAGTGTTGAAGAACCTTCCAAATATCAAATAGGAAGTAGGAGGATTTTTTGGTAACTGGTCATTAGGCGTTTCACTAGCTCCTGAGTGAGCTCAATCTACCCATGTTCACAGGAATGATTACAGCTTTAGTCAGAAATGATACATCAGTGTCATTTCCTTGGTGATAAGGAAAAAAATGAAAATTACTTAACATAATAATATGAATTAGGTTTATGTTTCATCTGATTCAGTCTCTATCAGGTCGATTTTTAATCCTGGAAGCTATAGAGAACTTTTTTAGGAATGTAGATTCTTTGCATAAACATTCTGATGTCTTGTTGTTTATGTTTTTCAATTTATTAATATTGAGAGGCTACAGATATTTCCACTGATACTTGGAAATGAATAATTGATTTGACTGCAATGGATGACATTGCTGTTCATATGGGTTTTTTATTTTTATTTTTATTTTATTTTATTATAGCAAGATGATAATGGGTATTTATATAGTATTTATAAATTATTATATAAGACCATGGGTGGTGCAAACAGAGATGCTTCCATGGATATTTTATCTGGCTTTATCTGCTAGACTAATTAGTCCAACTAGGTATATCTTAGGTAATATTTGGTCTGAAGTGTCACAATAAATAATGGGGCTGTGCTTATTTGCTAGTGTTGATAATCTGATTATCTGTATTTCTGTGTAGTTCCTGTGTTGTTAATGAGGCTATCCAGAACTGAAGGAAGTAAATAATATTTTTCATCGTGAAATTGTTTTATTTAAAAAATATTTCACTAGTTGGTTATTTTAAGTGTTATAAATATAATCTCCAGATTTTTCTTTTCTGCTTCAGAGAAAAATAAACTGGTTTGATTTATATCCTCTTTGGAAAGAGGCTGTTTCTATTGCCTCCACAGTATGTGTGACTTCTTTTTCTCCCCTGTGCTTTCCTATTTTTTCTCTTGCAGCGTTCATTAGTAGTTTTACAGTGTGTTCTTCTAAAAGCAGCATAAAAATAAGTCTCTCCATCTTAAGTGGAAGAATAATTTTCCTTTATTTTTTAGTTTATGAAGGCCATGCTGCCTGGTGCAATTTAGAAGAGCCCTGATGTGGATTAGAGCCCTGCCTGCTGAAGCAAAGCAATTAGAGAAGCACTCTGGGAATAAAAGATCCAGTTAAAATGGCTCCACTAAGAGGTCTAAAAATGAGTTGGGAGAAAAATTGTTGCTTCGGTGATGGTAGGAATTTTTATGTCAACAATACTTTCATCCTGAAGCTCTTTTATTGCATAGATTGGAGCCCGCACTTGAAATTTGTCAAGAGTGTCATGCTGGTGGCACACACATGCCCTGTAATAGTGTAAAAAACCCTTTAGGCAGTTACAAACCATTAAAAAAATCCTACTCTTCTTATACTCAGAATGTGTAAAAGTTAGTACCTATGAGGGAGGTTGCTATTGAACATGACATATAGTTTGATAATACTTCAATATCAGAACTATAAAAAATTATCTGCCTGCCCAGAGTTATAGCTTCTTAGAGCTCTTCTTGAGAACTGCTCCCTGCACATGGTTCTGTAAAACAGCACCTGGACATGCTCCAGGCAAGGTCTGCCTGGGCCTGGTTTTGAGGGACTGGAAGTATCAGCAAAGCATACCTTGTAGAGAAAAACACTATTATTATACAGTTGAGGGATGGACAGAAGAGAGAAACTTTCTGATGCCACCAGCACTTTCTTCATAGACTGACAGACCTATAGGGTGATTTGGGTTAGAAGGGACCTCAAATATCTCATTCCAACCCCCATGCCTTGGGCAGGGACACCTTTCAGTAGACCAGGTTGCTCAGGGCCCCATCCAACCTGGCCTTGAACACCCCCAGGGAGGGGACATCTACAGCTTCTCTGGGCAACCCATGCCAGGGCTTCACTACCCTCACAGTAGAGAATTTCTTCCTAGTATCCAATCTAAACCTACCATTTTTCAATTTCAAACCATTCCCCACTGTCAGATCACTCCATGCCACTGTTAAAAGTCCCTCCCCAGCCTTCTTGTAGGACTCCTTTAGGTACTGGAAGGTTGGTCTGACACTGCCAAAGAATATCATCATTCTGGCAGACAGGGACCTTTAGATTTCATTGCTTTTTAAAAGGATGCAGTTAGTAGAGGGGGCGGGGGTGTCTTACATCTCCTTGGGACTTTGGTTGAGACTAATAATTAAAATAGAAATAAGGAACTAAACAAAGAAACACAAATCAATATTTCTGTGTATATCTGTAGGTGGGAGCCACAGCTACAACATTGTGAAACAAATAATATTTAGTATTTTTCACAGTGATAGGCAGTTTATGCAGAGAATATACAGGGAGGTTGGAGCTTTGGAAGAAAGGAAGAATTCGGTAAATTTCCATGGTTCAGGAACAGCATGTAACATTTCCCTTCGCAAGAAAACAAAGTACCTTCTGGATCTCTTCCCATATCCTGCTGTATATCAACAACTTTCTCTCAATTACCTTTTGGCTCAAGAGAATAAAGGGCTGCAATCATCCTTTTTAACAAGCCTTTAAAATTGCTTTTTTTTTCCATATAATTTCCAACAATAAATGCAATTTAAACTTTTATGATAAAAGCGTAGAAGAGCTTTAAAATAGCTCAGGTATTTTTCTAGATAAGTTGATGTCATTCTTTCCATCAGCAGAAAGAACATTTTACTCATGCTTTAGTCTTTGTTTGCTGATAAGTAGAAAAGGAATTAGTATATTAGTCAGTATTTTGATATTTAAAAATAATTATTTTCCTCTGTTTTGTTATCTTTGTCAGCTAGTTTTCATTTTCTGAAAGTATTTCAATTGCCAAATTTGACCTCTTGGTGTATTTACACTGTTCTAATGTGACTTATGTGTATAATTGAGAATAGAATTTGATTAATGTGTAAATACTTCAATTTGGCTGACATGAACTGAGATAAATTTTTTTTATGACTCTCAAGCAGCCTTCTAAAAACTTTCTTGGAATATTTTTCTTTGGAAGAAAATAAATACTTCATAGTTACTTGTGGGCAGTAAAAATGACAAAAAAAAAAGTAAAACTGCTATTGATTTTGGTTCCAGTTTTAAATTCTTGAGCAATGAGATTGAAGTTTCACTTCTGCACTAGTTGTCATTTGGACAAGACCACAGCTGAGTCTCACATACATATTCAAGGAACAATATTAGGAACAACTTCACTGATGTTGAACTTCCTTCTCTTCCCTCCATGGGACTGAGCACAATTGCAGATGTTCCTTGGGACACGGAGGAGTCCTTGAGCCTGCAGCCATCTCCCTGGAAGCACTGGGCATAGCAGCTGAAGGGCTCCCTTACATGTAGCTCTGTTTTTCAGAGCTCCTGCTGCGAATGTGTAATTCTCTCTAGAATTCCAACACATAACAGTAGAATGACCAATCACAGTAGAACATGATTCTTCTTTGTTCTTCAGCATACTTATGTGAGAATTATCCAGCTTTCACTGTGGTTAAGTTCTTTTTCACTTTACACTCACTCTCTCAGATAAGATTGGATACACAGTACTTTCTACCTCTGCCAAAATAGTACAAGGGCATGCTTGATTTTCACTATGGAAAATAAATTAGTTGCAGGATCCTAATGAAGAAGTACACATGCAAGAGATTTGGAAGAGTGATAGGTGGAGTTTGTAATGATTTAAATCACTATTTTGGTGATGCAGGTCATGCTGGAGAATGTCTCTGCTGCTGTTGATTAAATACATGCACCTGCTTAGAAGAGTTCCTAAATTGACTGCCTGCATTATCACATAATGATCCTGTCCAGCACAACAGAGTTGCTAGAGTTACGTACTTTTTACAGAGATCTCAGAGTCATAGAATGATTTCCTGCTATGGCAGGGACACCTTCCACTACACCAGGCTGCTCAAAGCCCCATCCAACCTGGCCTCAAACACTTCTAGGGATGGGGCATCCACAACTTCTCTGAGCTACCTGTTCCAGAATCTCACCACTCCAGGTGGGTCTCACAAGAGCAGAGTGAAGGGGAGAAATGTCTCCCAGGGTGAGGCAGGCTGGCCACACCTCTTTTGATTTAGCCCAGGATATAGTTGGCACTCTGGGCTGCAAGAACACACTGCCAGGTCATGTTCAATTTTTCATCCACTAGCACCCCAAATCCTTCTCCTCTGGGCTGCTTCCAATGCTTTCATCCCCCATCCCATATTGGTCCTGGTGATTACCCTGACCCACGTGTGGGACCTTGCACCTTCCCATGTTGAACTTACTGAGGTTTGCAAGGGCCACTCTTCAAGGCTGTCAAGATCCCTCAGGATCCCTCTGGCACCCCTTCCCTCAGGAGTAACAGCTGCACCACTTAACTTGGTGTCATTTGAGATGAATGACCTACTCTAAACTCAGACACTGAGGAGAGAAATTTGGCTTTAAACACCGTGTTGTTTTCTAGATACGTAGTAAATGCATCGTAGCAATAAACTTTGTAAGTTGTGTTACCTTCCTGCATTCTTCCCATTTGACATTGTGAATTGTACTTGTTACATAATGTGTTATTGTTCCCAAGTTAACTACAATTGCAACCTTTCCTGTGGCCTCTCTGGACCTGTGAATAAAGTGAGGTGTTTTTACAACCACACCGTTTCTCAGGGTGCAGCCCTGTGATAGGACATCTTTACCACCAAGGCAATAAATCCTGCAATTTACTGGCCTCACTGCATCCACAGTAATGTCCCCTCAGTGGTAATTACAGGCTTAGGTAATAAGTAGTAAAACAGTAATTGATGTGTATGCTTTAGTCTACTAAATCAGTCATCCTTTAGAAATTATTTCTCTGTTACAATCAGGGAAGAAAAACATAAAGTACTAAAACTGATTGAAAATAAAAACGTGTTGGCTCAAATTTGACCTTTACTTTCTAAAGACAGATGGACATATTGATATTCAGGGAACTACCAGAGAGTACCGGAGAGTACCAACAAAGCACTAGTAAGAATTTCTGCAAGACATTCCTGTAGCAGCATGGAGTATTCCAAATCACAGGCTCCTCAACACAAGAGAGACATGCTGCTCCTGGAGCAGGCCAAGTGGAGGGCAACAAAGATGATTAAGGGACTGGAGAATCTCTTATGAGGAAAGACTGAGGAAGATGGGCCTTTTCAGTCTTGAGAAGACAGGAATAAGAGCAGACCTCATCGATGTATATAAGTATCTGAAGGGTGGGTGTCAAGAAGATGAAGCCAGGCTCTGCTCAGTGATGCCAAGCAATGGGACAAGAGGCAACAGGCAGAAACTGGTGCAGAGGAATTTCCACTTGAATATGAGGAAGAACTTCTTTACTGGCAAGCTGACCATGGACTGACACAGGTTGCCCAGAGAGGTTGTAGAGCTTCCTTCACTGGAGATTTTCAAGAACCATCTTGGTGCAATTCTGTGCAACATGCTCAAGGATGGCCCTGACTGAGCGGGAAAGTTGAATCAGATGACCACTGTCATCCCTTCCAATTTTATCCATTCTGTGATTCTGTGAATAAAACACTAAAACTGCGTGCAAGGAAGAAAGAAGTGGCTTCTTCTTATCTAAACAACTAAGAAATGTGGATGCCATTCTTGCCAGCGGTGATAATACACTTTAGTAGGCTTCTGACAGACAAGAGGATATTTTATCAGTTCTGTATTTTATAGTTCAAGACTTTAGCCTTAAGTAAGAAAAATTATTTTTCAAATTAATAAGAATAAAAGGAATGAACTTTTTACTTCTTCAGCTACCATGGATCACAGTGTAAGAATATTGATTCTGGTGACTGTAGGCTATAAAAGATTAAATCTACTTTGCCCACTGGAGAAATGATAAATAAGTACCCCTGTGTAATATTTTTAAGATAACAGCTTTATATTAGTGATCCATTCAATCTTGGAACATGTCTGAAGGGTTCAACAGCAAAAGCCTCCTGTGGGAGGGAGCCCGTGTTGGAGCAGGGGAAAGACCCCTCTCCCTGCAGTGGCAGAAGCTATCTGTGATGAACTAACAGTAACTCCCATGCCCCATTTCCCTATCTCTGCAGGGGAAGGAGAACTAAGAAGGAGGGAGGCATGGAGGGAGGTGTTTTAAACACCTTTATTTCTCATTATCCTGCTCTATTTTTCTTAGTAATAAATTCAGTTATTATCTCTAATTTGAGTGTGTTTTGCCTGTGACAGTATTTGGTGAGTGATCTCTCTCTGTCCTTATCTCAGTCATAAACACTTTGTTACATTTTTTCTCCCTTTCCAGCTACGGAGGGGAGCAATAGGCTTTTGTGGATGCCTGGCATCCAAATAGGGTCAACCCACTACACCATCCAAGTGCAAGATGGATAATAAGAGATGATGTAGGTGGCAAAATACAAGGAACCAGTGAGATACTAATGACTGCTCAGAACTGCATTTGGCAGACTATTGCTCACAATAGATTTTTGTAACAAACTTTAAGTCTCAGTATAAAGAGCTCTACAGGTGTTTGTGGAGGGACAGATTAAAAAATGTAAAGAACAAAACTGACAAAGTATTCCTTGAAATTGTGGAAGTGTGGCATACCTAGGTTTGTTCACTAATAAAGGTAATATATCCTTTACAGCCAGAGGAAAGACTATTGGAATGACTGGGATAGATGACAGCTAGTATTTGTTGTACAGGAAGATGATCTCCAACACTGAACTTGGGTGACAGTGCCTAGCTCATTTGTTTTCAGAAGATGAAATCATAGAATCACAGAATGGAATAGGTTGGACAAGACCTTAAAGATCACCTGTTTCCAGCCCCCCTGCCATGGGCAGGGACACCTTCCACTAGATGGGGTTATTCAGAGCCCCATCCAACCTGGCCTTGAACGCTTCCAGGAATGAGGCATCCACAGCATCTCTGGGCAACCTGCTCCAATCACCCTCACAGTAAGGAATTTCTTCCTAATATCTAATCTAAACCTATTCTCTTTCAATTTAAAGTTATTCCCCCTTGCTCTATTCCCCCTTGTAAATGTGTAAAGTCATTCCCCCTTGTAAAATGTGAGCGAAATGTGACTATATTATAAGGTTCAAAGCAGAGGTGAAGTGCAGAAGCTTTTTCAGCCTGAGCAAAGGCAGCTGTAGTGCTGGCCCTGGACTGGACCCAGGTAAGAACAGACCGGAGACGTTTCCTACTAAAATCTGTAGAGTAGAAGTAGTCAGATTTGGAGTGAAGGTTGGAGGTAGGTACTGCTGCTCAGTCTGGCCTGTATTTTGGTAGGATGTTGATGGTTTTGCACTTCAGCAACACCAAAGAGGGAAGCCAGAATTAAGAGCTCAATTATAGTGAATTACTGTCCCTATATTTAAGGCGAACCTAAAACGTTTTTATGTAAAGGGAGGTGAAGTTAGATGGAGGGGTTTGTATCACCAGACATTTGTATGTACTCATTGCACTTTCACTGTCTAAAGGGAAAGAAGGAAGAGTCCATCGTCACTGACATAGGTGCTTCGTCGTCCCGCAAAAAACCCCATGAAAGCAATCCAAGCCCGTTACGGTGTCAGCCCTGGTGTCTCTGCCCGGGGCTGGGGGCTCGGGGCGGGCGAGCCTCTGCCGCGGGTCGTAGGGCACGCTGAGCACGTGTCTCTCCAGCGGGCCGACAATACAAGGCGTGCCCGCTGCCCCTGCCCCGGCCCCGGCCCCAGTCCCGGTCCCGATCCGGGCGCCGCCGCCGATCCGGGAGCCGCGGCCCCGCCCCGCGGCGCTGGCGTAGCGCTGACGCCGGGCCCGCCCCGCCCGGGCC